>BQNB010146363.1:0-16585 GCA_026074375.1 Tanacetum coccineum
AAACATTGACATATAACTACTAATCATAAACCCTAGGTTTTCAACATTATGCTTAACTTTACTATTTTTATCTAAATCAACATAAACTACATGAAATTTACAAGGAAACGATAACCGATTCATCTCGATAACGTTCGATAACGCGTCGATATCGGTAAACGGCAGCGGCGATCGGTAGATCTCGATAGATTTAAGCAACCACGGTAAACCTAACACAATCAAATACATAAGAAATTAAAAACATGTTATTTATTTAAAAATATGGAATATAATGACACGTGGCAAAATGATATGAATGTGTGTACCTAAAAGGAATGAAATGAAGACGGATAGGGTTAAAGTGAGGCGTTTTAAACCAGGTTTTGACGTGCGTGTAGTTTGATTTGGTGTTGGTGATGACGTGGCGGTTGTTATGGATTTGGTTATTTCCGCCATTGATGGAGGTTTGAAGGTCTGTGTGTTGAGCTGGATATTTTACTAGAAGAAGAGTGTTACGGAGTACTTTTGGTAAAAGAGTTAGGGCCTGTTTGTTTAAGTTGTGTAAATTATAGATGAATCGTAGCGGGTACAATTAAAGTTTAGCCGCCCAAAAAAAAAGGAACCGATTAACCGGAGATTAAAAAAATATTTCACTTTGATCTGATTTACCTGTTTTTATCGGTTTTGATCGGTCATCTCTATTTCATTTTCGAATGAATTTTATTGACTAACCAAACCGGTGGCAACTCCGATTTCTGGTTGAACCCGTTGGTCCGGTTCAATACACGTTGTACATTTTGCTTTAATATATGTATTTTTTATTTTAGGGGTGTTTTAAAAATAACATTAATTAGTGTATTTAATTAGTTTATACTTGTAACATATGCATGGAGGAATAAATGTTGTACATTTTGCTTTAATATTTGTATTTGTTAGATAGTTGATTTTGTGATGAAATGTTGCATTTAAGGATTGTACATTATGCTTTATAACATTACTTAATTTTTTTTGGTGAAATATTGCATTTAAAGATTGTACATTATGCTTTATAATTTAGATTACTTAATTTTTTTTGAAGCATTAATGAAGAGAGAGTGTCTAATTTGTTTTATATGTAGTATAAATAAATAGTTGTTTATTTTGTGTGTTGAATAGGGTGTTTGAATTAGACGAAACTATTATTATACCCTTTTATATAAAATAAGTGTTGAATAAAAAATTAATTGGATAAAAGTAGTGAGATGATAAATATGTAAAAGTGTAATAAAAGTGATGACTTAATTGATAGACCCGGGCTTTGTGCATTGGTTGCATCTAACCTGGTGATATAGTATGGTATTTTTTATAAAAACATACTGGAATTATTTTTGACGGACTATTGTAAGCTCAATTCATAGAAGGGTAAACATGAGTTTTTTAGATGACACGAATGGTATTTTCTTAAACGGTTGTTAGTGCAAAGCCAATTATTATTTCTGTAGGTTGTTAATGAAAGGCATGTTTGAGTTGAGGGGAGTTTTATGCTTAAATTATAAATGTGATGTGTTTAGTTTGTGCCAGTTTGAAAGATGGAGGGTTTAGTTTGTTTGTTGAAAAAAGTATTAGGTTTAGTTTAGGAGGTATAATTTCCCCTGGTTATATGATTTGATCGCCATTTTAATTCACTAAAGTTACGCCGTCTGAATTTCCGTCGTCATGATGGTTCACTTGCCCTCTCTACACCACATAAATCCCCTATATCACCATTTGATTACTCCTTGATCATTCACCATACAGTTTATGATCAACATTTTGTCATTTATCTATCCCATTTCATCACTCACTTCACCACCTGTAACGACCCAAACCCGCTCCGGAGGGTAGGCCGAAACGTCATAATCATGGTGTCATATCAAAGCATAATAAAGGCATAAAGTCATAAACGATAACATAGAACAAAGTGGAAAGCCGGAATCAAACATCGGCTCCCGATTATGAGATCAACATGAATAACGTAAAAGAAGTCTAAATGCGCGCGCGGAACTGTGTCCAAGATATATAACCAAATCAAAGTGGTCTGCGATAAAAAGAAAGGAAGCAAATGGTCATTCTTCCTAAGCAACACACCACTCAAGCCGCAGTCTCCCCTCTAGATACCTGCCGTAGTAAGAAAAGAGAAAGAAATAACTGCTGAGCATAACGCTCAGTGTACGGATATAATAACAATATATATATAATAAGTATTAGAATCCCTGGATAAAAGTTAAAGCACGGAAAGATCATGATGTCATGAGAAACCTGGAGAATACTCATGAAGGAATCGGAAATAAACATTAATACATGGAAACGTGAAGTCAAAGATGTCATGAGATAACATGGAAAGTAAAACATAAATATAAAGTGAATTGCCCACGAGCTCATATAATCAGAACATGTCCATAATTATACTGCCAGTGAATGCATGCATATAATATAGGGGCTGCCTCAACATGTAATAGAGGGGTGACCTCTTATAATAAGATGGTGTGCTGACTAGGGATCAGCTCCAATGTGATGGATGTAGAGCACACACCAACCAATCACACACATGAGACTTGTAACATGTAAATAGATGCACCCATACCCCCTAATAAAAATGGCCAAACATGAAATGTATCTGGTAACATGAAAAGGTACGGCCGCGTGAAAAAACATCTCAGCGTATAACGAGAAAGAGTCGTGACCACAGGTGCCAATATTCATGTGTCACGGTCATGGTAACTCAATCCATGACTAGGTGGTAATCTTAGTAAAATCATGGTCCATGCGAATATAATAAGCTCGTTCAATAGAATACGTCTCGAAATCAAACATGTAAATGAACATGGCAAAAGACATAAAAATGGTGGAAGCATAATGCAGTTCTTGGGGATGAATCGTGAAAAAAAAAGGTCCTACTGAAAGGACGAATATCGAACCTTATTTCCAGCATTATCTGAAAGGAGATGGATAATAAGATGAAGCTACTCAGCTTAATGCGATCAACTTGATAAAGACTGTAGTTTTATATAAATTTACTTGTACATGAATTAAGTTTACTTTCCATTTTTAGTAACTTTCTATTTTTTAGTAACTTTCCTATTTATAGTAACTTTCTATAATAGCATGATTCCTTGATTATAACGCTCCATGATTAAACAACTCCCATGATATTATGTCATTATATACTATTCTCGTTATAATTTGGTACTTTCCAAACATAGCAGCTCAATTATAAATAATGTTTCCAAACATAGACTTTCCGTTAATTAACTACTCATAAATGATAACTTCCTGATTTAATAAGTTTTCATAATAAACTTCCCAAAAATAGACTTTTCTAAAAATAGCAGGTTTCCATAAATAGAAATTTTCTAAAAATAGCAGGTTTCCAATAATAGCATGTTTCTATAATTAGCAGGTTCTATAAAATAGTAGTTTCATAAATACAGTTTCGATAAATTAGCAGTTTCCTATTTCTTGTATTTTACAATCCAAATCCTTGATCTTACATAAATTTATACGTAATTACTCCTTTTATTTTATTATTAATAAAAACATATCTTTAATTTATCCATTTTTGCAAAACAAGCCCTTAAATACAAATATGGTATTTTTCATACTACTAATACATTTAAATTACTGAGACACCTTTACACTTGTAATCTTTTTATAGACGCAGATACGCGCGCTAAGAAGCGGACCCGATCAGTTTTATATGTACAAGAGAGCGCTGTATATATATCTCTAATTATTTACTCTAATAGATAGCAGATTTCAACTCACTGTTTATACCCATAACATTATATGCAAACATGACAATTTTAGACCCTTTACTACGTATTTAGGACGATATAGCGTAGCTACTCCATTATATAAACATGTTCATAATCAGATCCCAAGGTTTCAGAAATTACAAAACACCACCCTTAACTTTTTAAAGCACTAAACCGGGTAACAATACATGCACAAACCCTAGCGACGAATTTTCTCCCCAATAATAAGCATAATTTTTATACATTCATTAGCATGTATTGGACCCTGGGAAAAAACAAAAACCCCTAAACCCTAATTCTTTTCCATTTATTCCTTCTATTTACTTCCCATCATTCAAAACACGCAAGAATTGAAAATTCCACAAATAATTATCTAAATCCTTTTATAACAAAAATTTCTAACAATTATCTGGTTCATACAAGATATATACAATAGTCAAAAAATTATAAAATCGAAGTATAAATTTATTTAGAGCCGAATACAATCTTAGCAATTATCTTAGGGATTAGAACATGTTTAAGCTTACATCCACACACACACATAAATAAACGTGCATGGATATAATTTTTCTCATGAACAAATCAGTGTAAATGGTAATGTAAAATGATTTATAAAAATACCTTGATTAAATATGTATGATTTTATGAATTATTGATTCGGCTAGGATTTTCGAAATCCGAGAAGAACACCATAAATCGAAAGCAAGCTTCAAACCAATGAACCAATAATTTCTTATCTCCATTGTCTCCCTAAACCCTAGAAATACGTTCCCTTCCTTGAAAAAATTATGGACCGAACTTTAATGTTTGAGAGGGTTGGATATGGTTTTTTAAGATATTTACAAATGAAAATGTATATAAAAAGATAGACAACCAATAAAAATGCCGGAGATTGTATTTTCTAGAGTATAAAAATCAGATTAATTTTGCCTAAAAATATTATAATTTTCCCTATTTTATTTTTATATTTTAATTGTATAATATAATAATTAACTTTAATTTTTATCGGCAAAATACATAATATAATAAATAATTATTTTTTCCTTACCATAATATATATAAGTTTAATCTTTATATAAATTTCATACTTGTCACAAAATGATGTACTTTATAATTTATAACACGTGATTGAATTTTTATTATGCTTTTATTTAATTTTCTGACATTAGGAATAGGCATAATTGTAATTTTGCACTGTTCTATTTAGGGTTTTTACAACTTTCTCTTCCCCTCTTAAAAGAATATTCGACCCGAGCTGTATAGAACATGATACAGCTGAAAAGACATCCAGATCGCCGAGGGGGTTGCGCGTGAGCGAGAGGGAGGGATAAAAGCTCCTATAGACTCCAGTCGTCACCCAGTGGCTTCCCGCTCAGGATGGATACTCCAAAGATTTTGACAAAAGGGATCGTCTTGTTCCTCAAGACTCTGTCCCTGACGTCTCGTGCGCGAGCGTGCGCGAGCCGTGCGCTTACGTATAGATAAATCCTCACCTGATCTGATCGATATGGATAATACAATGTGAAGAAGGAAGATTACTTTTAACCTCTTAGTAAGATACATGAAACATAATGTGGACATAAGAGAGTTGAGAGGTAAACTCCAAACGATATGAAACCTCACCAACAAGCTATCAAAGAATCTCAAAACGGGTCCCTAATGAAACGAGGAACTAAGCCTTGCCCTAATACACACACAACGCCTAGACTCCAACGTGCTAGGCGTGATAACTTTCAAGAAAACATGCTCACCCGGCTGGAACTCTAACGCTCTACGATGCCTGTCGGCGTAACTCTTCTGACGAGTCTGAGCTTCCTTAAGCTTTTCCCTGGCGACGGCGACCTTTTCATTAGTCACCTCAATCATCTCCGGACCCTCAAGAATACGTTCACCAACCTGATCCCAATAACAAATAGGAGCACGACATTTCCTACCAAATCAACATCTCAAAAGGAGCAGCATTTATTGCTCGCAACTGCCAACTGTTATTGTAGGCAAACTCCACTAGACCATATATATTCCATCCCAATTTCCTGCCCATTCTAACACTATGAACGTAACATATCCCTCTAATGTTGAATCTGTACGCTTTCTGAGACTGTCCGGTTCCGTACCGGTCCTCAGATGAAAACTGTAGCACTAAACTTGAGCCTGGTTCCCCAACTTTCTGTAGAACCCTTTCTAGAAACAGCGTGGAACAAGGATCTCTATCTGACAAACAAAACACGACGCTGATGAAGTACCGTGTAATCGAACAATTTCTTGTTGGAACATTTCTGCTATTTTACTAACGGGGTAATCCTTACGGATAGGAAGAAAATGTGCCGATTTAGTCAAACGATCTACAACAACCCAGATAGCATCGTGCTTCCTCTGAGTCCGTGGTAACCCGGTAACAAAATCCATGGATATTTCGTCCCACTTCCAAACAGGAATCTCTAACGGTTTTTGCAATAGTCCACATGCACGTTGGAGTTCATATCTTACATGCTGACATGTTAAACACATTTGCACAAACTATCCACATCCAACGCTTCATACCACTCCATCCACCAAAATGTTGCTTGGATATCGTGGTACATCTTCTCGAACCTGGAGTGATTCGAAAATGGAGAACTATGAGCTCAGTCATCAATTCTTCTCGAAAGTGTAGGATCCTCTGTGTACGCATAATTAGTACCCTTCCCAAAATGCCATCGTCATCATGCGAAAACTCGGTTCTGCTGATCATAATCTGAACAGTCTGTCCAGATTTCCTTTCCTCCGTCATCCTTCTGAGCTGTCTTGATCTGTGAAATTAGGTTAGTTCTCAACCTACAACGCCCAGAAAACATTCTGTCCACGAACACATAACTCGATATCCAGACCTCAATTGTCACAGAATAATCCTTCTTCACTTTGATACCACTATCATACCGACTTCCTACTCAAGCATCAGCCCCCACAATTTGCTTTACCCGAAGGTACTGAAATGTTTTGCTCATAATCCTACAATAACTTCAACCAACCTGCCTCTGTCTCAGATTGTAATTCTCAGCTGCGTAAGATAAACATAAGGCCCTTATGGTCGTTAAAAATATCACACGACTCACATAAAGGTAGTTTCTCCAAAATTTTTTTTTTTTGGAGACGAAAACAACGGCTGGTAACTCCCTTAGATCATGGATAGATAGTTCACCTCATAGGGCTAAAGTTGTCGTGAGGCATAAGGCAATCATTCCCGATACTGCATGAGTAAACACCAACCAGACTTATTAGAAAGCATCACCAGTAAATCTGAACTCCACGCTGAACCAGATGGAAGAATAAGAATAGGCAGAAACCAAATCGTTGCTTAAGCTCTTCAAAGCTCTTTTCTCGCTCTTCGTTCCATTACAAACTTCTCGCCCTATAGTCGCATAAGCTATGGTTAAGGTAAGGCTAATCGTGAGAAACCCTCTACGAATCTGCGTTAAATAACCTGCTAAACAAGAAAACTCCGTACTTCTGACCACAGAAACGTTGGTCTTGGCATTGTGATAGCCTCAAACCTTTCGCAACGTATCCAAAAGGATTCCTTCTGCTGAAACAATGTGACCCAGAAATGCCACCTTACTCAACCAAAATTCGCACTTGGGAAAACTGCATATATATTTCTCCTGTCATAAAATCTGTAAGAACAAGAGCGGATGTGCTCCTCGGTTCTCTTTAGACATAGAGAAGACCAAGAATAATCATAAATGAACACGATGACGAACTTGTCCCAAGAATTCATGAAAAACTCGGTTCATCAAGTCCAAAATATACTGAGCATTCAAGAGACCAAAAGGCATGACCTAAGAATTCATAATGACCATAACGTTGCGAAAAGCAGTCTTAGAAATGTCCTGCTCTTTCACATCGCAACTGATGGTAACCAGATCGTAAATCAAATCTTGAAAAAATGTTTAGGCGCCCTGACGCTGATCAAATAAGTCATCGATACGTGAAGGGGATAACGATTACGAATGTATCTTGTTCAATTCACTGTAGACGAATACCATAAATCTCTGCTACCGTCCATCTCCTGACAAACCAGAACCGGGTGCACCCATGGCTGACACAACTCGGCGATATAAAACCTCGCTCCAATAAATCTTGTAACTGATCCTCAATCCTTTAACTCAACGGTGCCATGCGATGAAGGAGCTTTTGAGATAGGCTCACCCGGAATAACTCAATTTAAACATCAAACATCGCGAATAGGAGTATTCCTGGAAGTTCTCCGGAAAACTCGTGAAATTCGGAACATCGACGGATCAAGAATAGAAGAAACGTCAGAAGTCTGTCATGATGGTAGCCAAAAACCTTCACAGCCATGCGAAAAAAAAAAAAAAAAAAAAAAAAAAAAAAAAAAAAAAAAAAAAAAAAAAAAAAAAAAAAAAAAAAAAAAAAAAAAAAAAAAAAAAAAAAAAAAAAAAAAAAAAAAAAAAAAAAAAAAAAAAAAAATAGTAAGGTACGTGCTTATAAAGCGGAAATAATTTTCATGATTTTCCCGGTAAGAAACCATGAAAATAAATTCAGGAGCATGAATATCGCAGAATATAACACGACGGGGAATGACAGTCAATCTTAGGCACGGTGTTCTGGCGTAACGAGTCCATACCCAGAAGATATATCAAATTCACACATATCCAAGGGAAGTGCATATAACTGAACAAATCTTGTCATCGAACTGTATAGGAAGAATCTCTATATACATGGGTAAATATGTCGGATCTTTCATGGGCGTGATAACATAATACATGATCAAGTTAAAAAAGGTGTCATAGTAAAACATGAAGGGCAAACTTGGTAGATACTACAGAATGTGTCAGCACCCGCCGTATCAAATAAAACAAACACTGCAACTTCCGAATATAAATAATGCACCGTGATGGTGACCTGAAGTATTGGGCGGCCATCATCCTGATTAGTTCAAAGACATGGCCAGATGCTTCTGGCTCTTGTCAGCCATGACCATGACGAACTAGCGAGGACACCATAAGTGCTCCAGCAGTCGCCGCCGAGAGATGACGGCAGCCTGGCCACATTTGAAGCAATATCTCTAGCAGGCGGAACTAGGCACCATCTACTATCATACTGGGTGTGCTACTCGCGAGCGATGGGATGTTGCCAAACATGTGATATAACCCTACAGAGGGTACCCTGTACTGCGGACAACCTGATTCAATGATAGATCGTAGAGACATGAACTTGAGACATATAGAGAATAAACTTGTTATTTTCCAAGATGATATACCCGAGGGTTGGTAGATTGAGGGATTAGCAGGCCTCTGTTCCTTGTGGTCGCTGTCCAGCACCAGAAATTCCTTTACCACTAGACTTGATGTAATTTCATATCCTAGTACCCGCTAAGGGACGATAACGATTAGATTTGACGCTGTTGTTGTCACGAAGATAGTTGTTTTGTATTGTTGTTACGGTAGTTTACCACCAAACCCCCTGGCACTGTCAGATGCCCTGACGGGTCATTTATTTCTGTCGTTCATCACTCTTACCGTGACTCCTATGACTACCCTGCTGACTGTAAGGGTGATAACGGTCTCCACTCTTGTGCCTCTTGTCTGAACTTTCTGTTACCAATTCAATAGTCATAACCACTGTCACGAAGGATTTCCAAGTTGCGTGCAGCATTTACCGCAATCTGATGCAAACCCCGTAAACTGTATACACAAGACATGGTCAAGAGGATTGACTTTATAAGACCCAAAAACCTAAAATTCTTCGCCTTGCTCTCTGCAGTGCCAGCAGCCTGTCCAAGAAAACCAGCTAATCGAAGGAAACGCTGCATGTACTCAGTACTATTTTCACTCGCCCTTTGGCGGATGGAATGGTACTCCCTCTTTAAACGCACTTTCCGGACTCGAGGGAAAAATTGAAGAAAGAACAGCTCTTGTGAAAGCTGCCCAGTCAGTTAAGGACCCACGCACTTCCTCCTATGGCCTGCATATAGACTTCCACCAACAACAGCGTCCACCTCAAACTTATACACAGCCAATCTGGTCTTAAAAGCATCATTACAATCCATCACGTCGAAGATCTTCTCCATATGGGAGATCCAATTCTCAGCATCAACAGGGGCTACTGCCTTCTCGAACGAACGGGGTTTCTGCTTATTGAAGCGCTCAAGCCAAGTATGAATATGGCTGGTGGAGGATTACCACCCGAAGCACCAGCGCCGGTATTCTTCGCGAACCTGCTCGCGAATCTGTGGGAGCATGGCATTGTGTTCTTTAATAGAATGATAGAGGAGAAGAATAAAAACACAAGAGGTGTTAGACTTAGAGGATTAGAGAAGAGAAAATAGTGGAAAGAATGTTTGCAAGAGGTGAGGAATACAATGGCCAAGGGTGGGTATTTATAAGCCAAGAGTCCTAAATGTGGGAAAACAATTCGCAACTGGCGCGCTGACGTGTGGGCAGCGCGCTAGATTTCCGACTTTGGCGTTTTAAATACCCGCACTTGCTATGTAACGACCCAAACCCGCTCCGGAGAGTAGGCCGAAACGTCATAATCATGGTGTCATATCAAAGCACAATAAAGGCATAAAGTCATAAATGATAACATAGAACAAAGTGGAAAGCCGAAATCAAACATCGGCTCCCGATTATGAGATCAACATGAATAACGTAAAAGAAGTCTAAAGGACTAAAACATGTGTCCAAGATAGTATAGCACATCAAAGTGTCTGCGATAAAAAGAAAGGAAGCTAAATGGTCACTTCCTAAGCACACACTCTCTCAAGCCCAATCTCCCTCTAGATACCTGCCGTATAAGAAAGAGAAAGAAATACGGCTGAGCATAACGCTCAGTGAACGGATATAATAACAATGTAAGTAATAAGTATGAATCCTGGATAATAAGTATAAAGCAGCGGAAAGATCATGAGTGTCATGAGGAAACCTGGAGAATACATCATGAAGGAATAGGAAATAAACATGTAAAACATGGTAACGTGAAGTCAAAGATGTCATGAGATATCATGGATAAGTTATAAACATAATAATAGGAATGCCCCACGATGCTCATATAATCATACAATGTACATAATAATAATGACGTAAAAACATGCAATAATAGAGGGCTGCCTCAACATTAATAGAGGGGTGACCCTTTAATAATAATATGTGGTAGAAGGGATCAGCTCCAATGTGATGGGATGTAGAGCACACACCAACCAATCACCATGAACGTGTAAAACATTAAACTAGTGAATGCCACATGACGCCCCTGGAATAATAATGGCCAAACAATGAAATATAATCTGGTGACAATGAAAAGGGACCTCCGCGTGAAATCACTCTCAACGCAAAAGTCGTGACACAGGTATTCCTCCATGTGTCACGTCATGGAACCTCCGATGAACTAGGTGGTCAAAAAAAAAGGCAAAAAAAATAAAAAAGTCATGAAAATCATGGTCATTCGTAATATATAGCTCGGGAATTAGAATAAGTCGGAAAGCAAACATAAAGGATCAAGTGCAAAAGACATAAAAGGGGAAGCATAGCAGTTTCTGGGGATGAAACATGAAAAAGAAAGAATGTCCGTACTGAAAGGACGAATTTATCCGCTACCTTATGTCCAGCAGTAACGGAAAGAGATGGATAAGAAGATAGAACACTCCTTATTTAAATGCGATCTACATGTTAAAGGACATATAATTTAAGTTTTTATTTTACTTGTTCATGATTAAGGTTACTTTCCATTTTTAGTAACTTCTAATTTTTAGTAACTTTCTATTTTTAGTAACTTCTATTTTTAGTAACTTTCTATAATTAGCATGATTCCTTGATTAGTACATTCCATGATTAACATATTCCATGATTAATATGTTTCATGATTAGTATTCTTGATATATGGGTACTTTTCCAAAATAGCACGTTCTATAATAGTAAGTTATCCGAACATAGACTTTCTTAATTAACTTTTTCATAAATTATAACTTTCCTGAATTAATAAGTTCCATAAATTAAACTTCCCAAAATAACCCTTTCTAAAAATAGCAGGTTTCTATATATAGCAGGTTTCTATAATACAGGTTTCCATAAATACATGTTTCTATAATTAGAAGTTCTATAAATAAGTAAGTTTCCAATAAATAGCATGTTACAATAATAAGCAGGTTCTATAAATAAGTAAAGTTTCCATAAATAGCATGTTTCTATAATTAGTAGGTTTCTATTTCTGTATTTACAATCCAAATCCTTGATCTTACATAATTTACGTAATTAGTCCTTTTAGTTTATTAATTTAATTAAACATGATCTTTTAATTATCCATTTTTGCAAAATAAGCCCTTATAATATACAAATATGGTATTTTCATACTTATAATACTTAATTACTGATCATACCTTTGTACTATTATCATAATTAACACGTTTTTTAGCCTCAATTTAAATACAATCGAGAATTATATATATATTATATAAATTAATCATGTTTAACCCATAACAATAATCAAATGACAATTTATACCTTCAACTATCTTTATCTCAGAACTAAACATTCTATTAACATGCCATAATCAGCCCCAAAGTTGTCAAGAAGTTACAAACACCCCCATAACTTTGTAAAGACAAACGGTAACCAATAAATGCACAAAACCCTAATTTAAAATTTTCCCCATTAATTACAGAATTTTTCTACATTCCTTAGCAACGTATTGACCTGGAAAAATAATAAAAACACCAACCCTAATTCGTTTTCCAATTTATTTCTTCATTTCTTCATATTCAAAATCGGCAAGAAATAGAAATTCACACTATTATCTAAAACTTTAATACAATTTTTCTAACATCTATCTGGTTCATACTGATATATACAAGTCATAAAAATTATAAAATCGAAGTATAAATTTATTAAGAGCGAAATACAATTCTTGCATTATTTAGGGTTTAGATCATGTTAAGCTTTAATAAAATCAACATGCATAATAATTTTTCTCATGAACATACTGAATTAACATGATGAAACTTGAGTTATAAAAATACCTTTGACAATTTTTGATGATTTTATGAATTTATGAAGGATTTTCGAGTCAATTGAGTACCATAAATCAAACCACACCTTAACCCAATGAACCAGCAATTTTCCTAGCTTCCCTTGATCTCCAAGAACCCTAGAAAAATCGTTCCTTGCCTTGGAAAAATCTTATGTGCCGCCTAATGATTTATTAGGGTTCGGAAATTGGTTTAAAGTAAATTTACAAATGAAAAATGTATATAAAAGATATATTCAAGAATAATGCCGAGATTTTGGGCTTTGAATGGACTAATATCTGATTTTTATTATTAAAAAAATTATCTTAATATTATCCTTGATTTAATGTATTTAAATTAATTGTATAAGTATATAAATACATAATTTCGGCTTAATAAATACATATATATAATATTTATTATTTTTCTTGCATAATATAAGATATTATAATCTTATAAAAATTTCATACTTGTCACATGATGTACTTTATAATTTATAACACTTGATTGAATTTTATTCATGCTTTTATTAAATTTTCTGACATTAGGGGCATTTTGGTAATTTTGCACTTGTTCTGATTTTAGGGTTTTACATTGTGTCTTAGGTTTATTAGTCAAAACGTGATTTCGTACAAGTATAAGGTTTTAGTTAAGTTTCGACGCTAAATCAAAAGTTACTATTTTGGCAACTTTTAGAAATCCCAAACATTATCCGGTGTCTAATTATTTCCCTTAAATTCACATTTCGCCTAAACACGCTAAGTAACCTTAACAAGTCTAGTTGTCATTTTTATTTCGCCATAATATAGTTTTCGCCTATTTTAAGATACCATTTTTAATAAAAGTCCTAACGCTTTCCTAATATCGTTTTAAGAAAGTTTCTAACGCGCTTAAATAATATATAATGGTTACTGTACAATTTTCTAAGGTATTTATAACTCAAACGGACTTGAAAACGCTCGAAAACCCATTTTCAACATCCAAAAAGCTTACTTTTTACCTTATAAAATTCTCAGATTTAGTCCGTTTTTAAATGAGCTTATCACCTTCGTTATATTGATTCAAAGTTCTACCGAAAGCTACGTTTGAAGAAAAAATCATAATCTACAAGTTTTCTTTTATAAATTTTGGCTGACTCGGACCCGAAATGGGTCAAAACAGTGAAACTATGAACGGGTCGGATTCTGTCCAAAACAGTTTTGCCGAAAAGTTTAACCAAACTTTATTTGACTATATCTTACTCGTTTTAAGTTCGATTTTTACCTTTTTTATATCCACGCGAAGGTATAAACATGTACTAACTTATTTTCAAGGTTTTAGCTTCTCAAAATATTTTTAAAGACCCATTATGCCTCGTGACAAATCTGGACAACAACTTATTTTTACCAAAACATTTCCAAAATTAACCACAACTCCAACAATACCCTTTATTCTATCCTAACTCTTCCACCAATATTTCAACCAACAAACCAACACCAAAGCTACCTTAATCCATCCACTATTTTATTACAACTTCACCAATAACTACTAGTTAACATATATAATCACTAGGTTATCCTAAAAATTCAATAAACATAATAATAAATGTAAGAACATAAATAGTATATTTTCATCATTAAAACCACTAGTTTAGTTCATGAAAATATAACATAACATATGGGTGATACTAGTTTTTTAAGAAGAATGCATAAACATAAACAATGTGATAAAAGAATCAAGAAAGAAAGGTCAAGATAGGCTTACAATGATGATGAACAAATAAAAACCCTAGGTTTATGATAATAACCCAAAATCTATGGAAAACCACCAAGAAGACATGAAACCCTAGCTCTGATTCTTAAACCCAACCTTGCAAACACTTAGAATAGCCTTAGAAATGAACCTTAAACACTCTTGAATGCTTGAAATAAAAAGATATAGAAGACCCAAAATGGGTGTTGTGGGCCGTGAGCTTAAAGAGAGGAGGGAGAGGTTTTTATGAAACTTTGTGTTGTGCAAGAAGAGATGTGAAACCTAAATAAGAGAATGAGATGTATTTATAATTGGTTTCTAGGGTGTTAGGGTAAGAACCATTGACTAGTCAAGACACATACTAACCAAGTATGTGTGCTTGTGTCATGTGGTTTAGGAGCCCAAAGGAAGGCTTAAGCCACTTTGCTAGCTAGAAAAATATAAGTGTTAACCATGTTTAGTTTACTTGGTTAATCATGGGTCAAAGAGTGAAAGAGCTAAACAAGACCACATGGTTTTGTCTAGAACCCATAGGTGAAAGTGACACTATGGGAAGCCACTTTCCCATTCTTACACTACATGTGCATGCAAAAATCAAAAGATGCTCTCTCATTTTATTTCAATGCATGCACCAAAATTTTTAAGGATATAAGGGGGATATATTTCTTAAAATTATGATTTTAGAGAGTGCATGAGATGATATAATAAGTTTACATGCAAAGGTGGTGAATTTACAGGGTCGCATGCATGCATGAAACAAGAAAAATGCAAAACGTACGGGTTTAACGTAAAATTCGTAAACGTAAGTGTACATGGCCTATTTATTACTTATAAATGATCATAGCACACATGCTATAAGTATACTATGACTAGTCCAAAGTCAAAACGCATCCGGATGCGTTTTTCAATATACGCAAGACAACTTCCTGGTTTTAGGTCAAATTGACTACGTAAATTATAAAAGTTAAAATAATGAAAGTTAATAATAAAATATTAACCTGTGAAATTGCCAAGTGTCACGGTCTTTCCCCTTTAGGAGAGCTTCGTCCTGAAGCTCAAGTTGTGTTATTCAATGATGGTACGGGGTCGGCGAATAGATGCAGATATTTCTCAGGACCTATTTTTGAATTCCATCATACTTTGACGATAGGAATACGACTTTGTTTCAAACGTTTGACCTCTCAGTCTATGATTTCAACGGGTTCCTCAACGAAATGAAGCTTGTCGTCAATTTGGATTTCATCTAACGGAATGACAAGTGTTTCATCGGACAAACACTTCTTCAGGTATGACACATGAAAAGTGCTATGGACTCTACTTAGTTGTTCCAGAAGTTCGAGTTTGTAAGCAACAGTTCCAACTTTAGCTAGAATCTTAAAAGGTCTAATGTAACGTGGGTTACCCTTTCCCTATTTGCCGAAACGTATCACCCCTTTCCACCGTGACACTTTCAGTATGACCTTGTGATGACATCAAATAACGTCACATTTATACCATCATTTATCCTGAATAAACTAACCACTTTTATATAATTATTGCAAGAATTTGTACTTAACTGCTTAAAAGTGTTATTTGCAGTAATTTAAGAGTGATTTGTGAAGACATGCTAAAAGGCGCATATTTTGGAGCTAAAACGAAGATATTTGAAGATTGACTATTTCTTACCAATACGCCGCATCCACAAAAAGAGAATTGGCGTATCAGCACCAACTCTTCACAAGAAAACGCGTATTATCAATTCCTAATACGGCGTATCCACGTTTACCTATACGTCGTATCTAACTGGATAACTATTCGGAGATTTGGTGAATAAATTATTTTGGAAAGATATATCAGATTGATTATAAACTTTGCGCGCACTCCAAGGGAAACACCCCAATACGTCGTATTGGCCTAGCCCAATACGGCGTATCTAGACTATTTCAGACACTATAAATAAAAGACTCAAAAACGAGTTTTCAATGTGCAAAATCATATTCTTCATACCATACACATAAAAGAGAATTTTCTAAAGAAAAGAAGAGCAACCAAATGTCAAGCATCGATCACAATTCCATAAAAGACACCATGTAATTCCTATACTCTTGTAATCATTTAATTT
>BQNB010146365.1:0-16585 GCA_026074375.1 Tanacetum coccineum
AGCCCTAATTTTAAACTATTTATTAAAAACTAATTTAACTAATTAAACTAAAAACCTAATTTTATTATTTATAAAAAACTATTTTTTATAAAACTTAAACTAAATCTTACCAAACACATGGGTTGAAAGTGACAAGAAGTAAAGATAAGGGTAGGCGGCTAAAAATTTAGTTTTATAAAAAACAGCACAAAGTTTACTCTATTGGCAGAAACAGTCCCCTAACCTAAGACTAACTAGACTTAACTAATAACTAACAAAGGACTAACTATGAAAAATTAAAAAGACTAACTGAGTAACTAACAAGGACTAACAGTGTAACTTTAAACTAACAGAAACTATTAAAATGGACAAAACAGGCCCCTGAAGCAACTAGCAATTAACAACCAGCATCCTTTTTTTTATATTAAACAGCTTATTAGCTTTTTAAGACGCTAAAACTTAACTCTACTTATTTAAAATAAGCTGAATAAGCTTATTAAGCTTATAAGCTCTAAAAGCTTAGTAACATTCCACTTATAACCTATAATTACCTCAAATCCACAAAATAAATTCAACTTATGAAACTATAAGCTGCTTATCAATTCAGCTTATCTAAACTGCTTATCAACTAGATTCAAAAGCAAATCCATACAGCTTTTTAAGAAAACAAAACAAGAACAAAATGTAAAACAAACTTATTGAAACTTAAAGAGAATAATAGTACCTTTGTTTTCAGCTAACAGGAAAACTTAACAGCTTATCCTGAGCTTATGGCTTAATCCACATAAGCTCATATCAAATCAACAGTAACCTAAACTAGTCCTATAAGCTGTCCAACAGCATCTAAAAACCCCATGATAACCTAGCAGCCATCCAATTCCAATAGGTTATCAAGTCTTGATCGAATGAACAACAAACACAAATGCAAACTCTTTTAACAGAATTAAAATGAAACACAAATTAACATGAAATAAATCTTTTATTAAAAACTGAATAAAAGTTTACAATACGATTGAAATAACATGAAATTGAAGTTACAAATAACTACTCGATTCTGAATTGAAAACAATTAAACTAAAAAAATAACACTGAAAAATTAAAAACTAACTAATTACTCCGAGTGCTGGAATGATTGGGGTATTTATACCCGAAGCTTGAGCTCTTCACCTTCTCTAGATCCTTCTTCTTGCTTCAATCTTGACCCTCCAATCTCTTCTCTCTCCTTGATCTCATATGTAAGCCGTAGGATTTAATAGTGTATAAACCCGGATCGATGATGTGGCTTGATGTGTGTTAGTTATGTGAGTGTGTACACTCACACACGTCACATCACCAATCACGATCCTTCTTTTAGCCACGGTGGAATGGGTTAGGGAATGAGATGATAGTGATGGGTGGGTTAGGATTTGTGAGAGAGACATTAACCCTAAGGTTAATTAGTGTGGGAGTGAAAGGATTATTAACTAGGGTTTAGGGGTGTTCGTGTGTGTTCATGTGTGTGTGAGTGAGTGAATCTCATTTGGGGGTAAATGTGTGGTACAGTAAATGTTATTGAGTGTATAAGTTAAGCCGGGTTGGGGTGGGTTTGGTCGGGTTAGGGTTGGGTTTTAATTGGGTAATCGGGTTGGGGGTTGAATTGTGATTGGTTGAGAGATGGCACCCGGGTAGTTTGAACCGTTATTAGACCCGCGCCCTTTTTGTAAGAATAAGATAATTGCATCTTTGGCCCTTGTGTTTATAAAGCACTATTTCAAGTTAATAAACAATTTTGGTAAATTGCATATTCACCCCTTGTGGTTTCAAAACAATGGAGTTGGCTTTGGAAGTTGACTGTGGAAACTGCAGTTTGACTTTGTAGAAGGCTGAGGCATGATTTTTCTGGCTTCGGCTCTGATTTCTTTAGCTTCTTGATCACTCATCCGTTCTCGTGTTCGTTTTTGACTGATTTCTTGCAATATTTGACTTATCCATACCTGCACACATAAAACTCAGATACAAGCACATTTTTGCCATTTTTGATCCGTTTTGGGTTTATTTGGGCCTTTTTAAGCATAAATAGATATGTGTATTCTACACTTATCAGGATTCAACCTCTATAGGAACCTCTTCTCTTGGTATTATATCTAAAAATCCTTTGAGTTCTTCCTTCTCAGCATCTTCCTCCATCTTTTGTCTCTTCCTTGTGCTTTTTCTAGGAATAGATTTCTTTCTCTTTGCTCCTGGTTCTTTAACAACTTCTTTCATTTCTTCTTGAGTATCAACATCTTCTTCTTTAATTTTTTCAGAAGACTTCATCTTTTCACTTCCATGCTCAGAATCCATAGGCTTAATTTGTTGATTAAAATCCCAAACCTTTTCAAATATTGGCCTAATCTCATTGTAAGACATTCCCTTGAAGTCACTGATCTTGTAGTTCCCCTGATTCTTCAAGTATTTGATCATATTTCTCCTTGCTTGGGCAACTGTCTTTGGTTTCATCTTTAGAGTATGATACCTTATGACTGAAGGATCATTCCAATCTATCTTCTTAGTAGACTTAGCTTTAGCCATAACTCTTTGCCTTTCTTCATCATCCCACTGTCTAACAATTTCTTCATCTCTTGCAATCTGAGCCCTTTTCTCTTCATTCATTTGCTCTTCAAGTCTGATGGCTTCAGCAAAACTTAATCTTTCTTGTTCAAGCTCTTTCTTAGACTTCTTCTTGGGCTCAGACTCTATCATTATAGCTTTTCCCTTGTCTTGTCTTGACCTTTTCTCTGCACTCCTTCTTGTATAAGTAACAGTTCCTCCAGCAGTACTAAGATTTACCTTAGCAGTACTAACTATTGGAACTTCTTCACTAGTAGTACCTTGCTTTGCACCAGCAGTACTAACTTCAGCACTTCCTTTCTCACTGCTTTCTTGATCTTGAATTACTTCTGTAGGAGTCGCATCTTGAATCACAGGTTCAGTTTCATTACTTGCTTTCTCTTGAACCTCTGCATCAGATACTATCCTCCCTTGTTTGGAAGAATCATCTGCAATGTATTCATCATCTGAATGAACAATTTTAGCTCTCCTCCTTGCTTTCCCAATCTTGATTTGAGCCTCTAGCTTCTTGACCCTGAGTATGAGTTTAGTGAGAGCAGAACTGTAGGTTTTCTTTGTCTTCCTCAAGTCATCCTCCAATACTCTAATCCTGTCAGAAAGTTTGGTAACCAAATTCGTCAATTCAGTAAGTTTCAAGCTACCCTCATCACTTCCATATGAGTGAACATCATGGAGAGGTGAGTCATGGGTGTAGGAAAGTGGTGTTCTGCTCCAGGTGATGGTTGTATTGGTGATGGTTGTGTTGCAGCAGCAGTGGTATTATCAAGTGAGTGTTGAGTTGAAGGTTCAGGTGAAGGTGAAGGTGTATGTGAGTGGGAAGGTTCAGGTGAGTAGGAAGGTGAAGGTGAAGATGTGATTCTTAAAGGAGAAGAGGAAGGTTCAGTAACATCTAGCATAGTAGGGAAAAGAGCAACTTCCTGGCCTGAATATCCCTTTGTAGGCCTCTTCATGTTGTTAAAAACTTTGTTACTAAGAGAGGGTACAGGATATGTTCTGGAGTGTGGTTGAAGTTGGTTCCTCTGCATATCTAGGCATATTTGAATGAATCTATGGTACATTAAAAACTTATGGGGGCTTGAAATATTAGACACCATATGCTCAAAAATCATCCTAGAAAAATTAAACTTCCTATTGGTAGCTAAACAGATAACAGCAGTGGCAATGTTGCTACTAAACTACTCCCAAGCAGTCTTCTTTGGGCTAAGGCAATGAAGAATATTGTGAATAAGAAACCTCCATTGAGGTGAAAAAACACCCTTTTGAAAGGTTAACTTATCTAAATCAGTGTGATATCCCATAAGTGCCAATTGCTTAAAAATCTTTGAGTTGGGAATAGAAGTAATACCATCATGATCATCCAACTTGAGATGTCGTCTTAAAGATGCTTCCATGATAGACATTGAGTGACCATCAATGGTAGCAGAAATCTGGACTTCTCCATTATCATTAGTAGTAGCTTCAGCAGACCTCCAAAATTGTTTAATAAAAGAAAGAAAAGGATAAGCATGGGGTGAACTCCACGAAGCGGCTTGTTTTTGGTTACCGAGTCGCAAGCTCGACTCGATCCCTGAATTCAGTTGTCCTTAGGGAGAGCAAATGGAAAAGAAGATCTCAATCGGGTTTTCATTAATGTTTGGACAAACATTAAAGGATATGAAAATTCCATCCCGATGAGAGGCCACCGGCTCTAAATGGAGATGCCGGGGTCGAAAATGGTGTCTTCATTCTCGAAGGAGACAATTGAGGAAATGAAGGTAATCGAACACAAGGGTGGGTAGAATATGGTCATAAAATCTCGCGATTTTAAGAAAAACACCCCTTAAACTCTTTGATTATCACATACCGCTTTGGGTTCAAAACATTTCTCATATACGGAGGTTCTGGTGGAGTCGAAGGAATGACGGATCATCTTGAAGATCAAGGTTAGTGTTGTCTCATTAACTTCATCTCAGGAATCAGGCATCAGTCAACATAGGCGGAATTAAATCATCTGGACCCAAAGGAGAAATCTCAATCTCTTCTTGAGTTGGGCTCACAATCTTCAACGGGGATAGGAGATATGGGGGAAGAGACATGTTAATGAATTTGATGAAAAAGTTCCCTGGAAGTTGAATTTTTCATGAACACTGTCATAGATAAGCTATCCTCAAATTCACGATCATTCTCGCAGGAGTATGAAAGGTTAACGTTGTGAACTCATGGTGAAGGGATCACTCCTTGGAGAAAAGTAATTGATATTCATTCTGTTTGGTTGATGATCGGAGGTTACTTTGGAATCGGAGATTTTGGGAAACATCATCTCTAAGTAGATTATCAAGGAAAGCTATGTCTCTTCTGAATCGAAATATCTTCCTCTTAAGTTAGAAGAACTTCTAAGCTAGAAATCATCGATCTTCATCATTATCGTCTTTCGGAGCAAAACACTCATCCTTGTCGGATAGGTGGAGTGTTTGAGAAGATGGTCATCGGAAACGTTGGATATTTTTATCCTGATCTTCTTGAAAATTCTCTTTATGCAAGTCCTTCTTAAGAGTTGAATCATCATTACCAAGGTGAGGTAAACGAATCAAAGAGGAGCAAGTTCATCGTGCGAACTTCACAAAATATCCTAGTATTCACCGGAGAAGAACTAGGAGAAGGATCATCAGAATGAGTGGGCTACTGCCACTAATAGGAATCATTCTTGAAAAATCGATAAACAGAAATGGCATGACAAAATTCTTTTTCTGGTTTTTCTCAGATTTATCAGGTAGTAAACAAGTGTCTCTTTTCCTACTCTTAAGTCAATTTTTACTCGTACAATCCACATGAGAGCTTTTGCGGTGCGAAGGAAGGGTCTTCCTAAAATAATAGGCACTCTCGGATCGGGTTCAAAATTAACCACCACAAAATCCGTAAGAAAAGTGAAATCATCGACTATAACACAACATCCTCAGCTTTGCCAGCGGTGTGAGAAATGGAATTCGTGTTGCAAGCTTCGAGTGATCATACGAGTAGGGATGTAAAGCTTCAAGCTCAAGTTTCTTGTAGATAGAATAAGGTAAAAGATTAATGCTAGCTCCTGAATCGGCTAAAGCACTAGTCCTATCGAGTTCTTGTAAAGCACATGGGATAAGAAATTTTCCTGGATCTTCGAGTTTCTCGGGAACTTTGTTCAATGATGATAGCAGAACATTCAGATTCAGCAGTTGTGAAGCGATCTCCTCAAGTTCTCTTTGTTTTTAGTCAACGAGCTATTCACCAGTTTGTTGAACTTTGGCATTTCGACAAGAGATCTTTCTATCCATCGCTAAACGAGTTGTTTGAACCATTTTCAAAAAACGGCTATATTGAGCCCTGGTTTATCGTGTTCTCTCACTTTCAATCCTCTCGGATATGAAGTTTGATGGGTCTGAATTAGGATGTAGATCAAGATACCGGTTTTCTTTTGCTTTTGGTTTTGGAATTTCCATGAAAATTGAATCTTCTTCCCCCGGAGGTGGGACATGTGCGGTATTTCCATAATTGGATTTTGCACTATTTTCGCTTGACCGTCTCCGGGGTTGTGTTCAGGTTCTTTTGAGGTTTTGAAACATCGGGTGTAAGAGAATCGACGGTTCTTCGCCAAAGTCTTACGTCCTTGTAGTGATTGCATTAATTTGCTGACGAGGGTTAGTTACAGTTTGACTTGGTAGAGTACCTGGACTTGAAGTAGAGGCTGAATTTTTGAAATTATCACAAAGACTTGTCAACAAACTTGTAACATTAGCATTGGATCTTGCCAATTTTGACCTTGATTTTGAATACATTTTCAATACTGCATCGTTTGCCTTTACGTAGCTTTCAACATTGTTACAAAAACACTATTTGTGGCGGTTGGTAAGGTAAACTTGATTGGTTGGTGATTGATCTGTGGAGCTTGATAAATTGAATTTTGTTGTTTATTGGGTATGGATTCAAGTTTGTTCAGGGTTTTTGGTTATGATTTGAAATTGGCGATTTAAAAGGTGGTTATTAGACTATCCCCAAATCTTAATTAAAAATTCTCCCCAACACATATTTATATAATCCAATAATTCATAATACATACCCCATCCCAAAAACAACTCTAACCTTCCCCTTAACCCAATATCAAATACCTATCCCCAAACCATAAACATTCTTACCCCAACCACCCCCACCCCCCCACCCCCCCCCCCAACACACCCCAACACCACCCCCCCCCCCACCCCCACCAACCCCACACCCCAACCACCCCCCCATCTCACCCACACTACACTATACACACACCTCCACCAACAACCCAACACAAAAACAAACCTAACAAAAACCCCACCAAACACCACCCACACAAAACCACCAACAAAACAAACACAAAAACCCAAACACACCACACAACACCCACACCACAACCAACAACACACACTCAACACAACCCAAACACCCCACCCACATCTCCACCACACACCGCATCAACACTCACAAACATACTCACCACAACACAACCCACACACACAAAAACACCCACAACCTCAACACTACAAACAAACCAACAAAAACCATATAACCAAAAAACAAAAATACACTACATACTTCAACATCGCACAACACAACACACAATATATATAAACCCCCCCACGAAACCACATACAATCTACCTATATCCCCCCTAGAGAACCCACACACACACTCACCATCCCCCAATACTTTCCCACACTCCCTCACCCCCACTCTCTCCCTCACTTTCTCAAAATACATACTCACACACACAAATATCAATACTCCTCAAATAACACCCAAATAATACATAACCAACCCCTCCAATCAATGTCAGTTAATTCATATCCCAATAATTCCACCACTAATCCACCCCCCACCCCACTCAAACACCCCCCATAATTCAGTGATAGATCCACCACCCAAATCTCACCTCGCTCCTCAATATTAATTCCCCTAAAAACAACCCCCCCACATTCAAACACTCTAATCACCCCTATTATATATTTAGATATATAGATAGAGATATACTCACTGTCAACTAACATAAGATAGAATCACCCCCTCCAAGATACTCTACACGATCACCCCCCCCCTCAACCATAACACACAAAAAAACAAAAAAAAAAATTAAACCACTCCCTCTCCTTCTTCCTCCTCTCCCTCACTCCCCCCCCTACTAGGATATAAAACCTTCTCGAAATCCTCACTTCACCTACACCGACCCCCCCACCACCCGCTACTCCTCTACAATAACATTTTGGCAGATAGAAAGCGCTCTCTCACTATCATACCAATCCCCCACCCCACATATCTTCCATATGAATTTAAACACAACTTAACACAAGAAAACAAAATCATTTGATAACGACTATGGCCAAACAACCACACAAAATCCAGTTCACCGTCAATTGTAATCGAAATTAATGATAATATCTAATTCAGAGGAGAAAAGATATTATTTGTTGGTGTTTGTTAACCAACTTTGTTGTGAAATTATCTGAAAACTTTTTTACAGATTTAAAGAACATTTTTTATATATTTTTGATTTTTCTCTTTTTTTTTTTTTTTTTTTTTTTTTTTTTTTTTTTTTTTTTTTTTTTTTTTTTTTTTTTTATTTATGATAATTATACTAAAAGGAAAAAAGGAAGAAAAGGAGAAAATATTTTTTACTTTTTTTATTTTTATTTATTTTTTTTTTTTTTGGATAAATTTTTGTTGGATTGTGACAAAAATTTTAACTTGTCGAGGAGACAAAGGATATCATTCAAACCAAATCACAAACTCGAGAAACAAAGAAATCGCTTAACAAAGTCCCTGGGCCAAACGGCGCCAAAAAATTGATTGCGAGCCTAGTTTACACAACACGTATAAAATAATATACATTATAGAGAAAGAATTAGGAACATCCCAAAGTATCCCTTGGACCATCACTCACAAAGATATTATATAGAATACGTATAATATAACGGGCAAGTATGATCACTCCGGGTTTTTATCAAACTACATCCATTTGTATCTATTTATATCGTTTTCCCCATTGACCTCGTGCAATGGAACCCTCATTGTTTAAGTTTGGATCCTGAGTTTGAATAGAAAGAGGATATTTTTGATTTAAGAGATATTTTTGATTTAATTATACTACTAAAATTAAAGGCACAATTAAACAACTAATTAACAAATTAAACTAATTACGAAAGTAAATAAAATGCGACATTTAAGAAAACAAATGCAATTTAAATCTTAAAAATGTAAACTAGATTCCTAAACCTAAATTAATGCTAAAGAAAATTTTAGGAAAATTAAAAATATTTTTTAAAGGCTTTTTGGATTTAATATGAATTTAAAACTATTTAATCTAAATTAAATTCTAAAAATAGAAATTAAATTGATAAAAATTAAGAAAAATACTTTTTAAGCTAACTTAATCCTAAATTACTTAAAAAGATGAGAAAAACATTTTTTATCACTAATTTTTCTATTTAAAAGGTTAAAATTAAAAAACTAAAGGTTTGAAAATTAAATGTTTTAAAACTAAATTTGAAAATTAATTTTTTTAAAAATATAAAACTTAACTAAAAATTCTATAAAAATACTTTTTATAAAGAGAAAAAATGCAGAAAAATAATTTTATTAAAAGCCCTAATTTTAAACTATTTATTAAAAACTCATTTAACTAAAATCCTAATTTATTATTTATAAAAAAAACTATTTTTATAAAACTTAACTAAATTTACCAAACACATGGGCTAAAAATGACAAAAAGTAAAGACAAGGGTAGGCGGTGTAAATGTAGATTTTATACTAAAAACACAAAGATTGAACTAATGGCAGAAACAGCCCCTTAACCTAGGGACTTAACAAGACTAAACTATTACTAACAAAGGACTAACGATGAAAAATTAAAAGGACTAACAGATTAAATAACAAGGACTAACAGTGTAATTTTAATACTAACTGAAACTATAAAATTGGACAGAACAAGCCCCTGAAACACTTAACAACCAACAAACAGCATCACCTTTTTTAATCAAAATCAGCTTATTAACTAGCTTTTTAGGAACAACTTATATAAACCTTAATTTCTAACTTATTTGTAATAAGCTGCTAAGAGCTTATCAACTTTTGAGTGCTAGCAACTTAATATCTTCCCTAAATGAACAAAGCAATTTCAAAGTAATTGACAGATTATTAGCATATAAGTTCTAGCAACTTAGCAATCTAGTACCTCTAAACTAATAAGCCCAAACAAACTTCAAGGATTTGAAGATTTTTTTTTTTACTACTTAATATAATCAGCTTATTCAAACTATATATCAAACCCAACAGCTTATATAAACTACAACTAAACACAGATTATTAGGAAACAAAACAAGAGACAAAGTAAAAAAAATAAGGTGTACCTTTGGTTCTTCCCAAGCAGAAAAGGAAGCTTAACAGCTTCTTATGAGACTTGTGGCTTATCCACACAAGCTCAGATTCAACAAACACAACCTATATCTATAGTATAATTGGTTGACCAATCAACCTCTAACCCTTGATAAACCTTTGCTGCCGTCCAATTCAATAGGCATCAAAGTCTTGATTAATTGAACAACTAAACACAAACATAACTTTTTTAACATAAATTAAAATGAACACAATTATTTTGAAATACAACTTATTTAAAACTGAGATGAAGGTTTATTACAATACGAAACAAAATTGAAATTACATAAAAAATACTACTAACAACTTGAATCGAAAATAATTAAACTACTTAAAAAATAATACTGAAAAATTTAAAACACTCAAAAAACTACTCCCTTCGTGTGCTGGAATAAGGGGTATTTATACCCGAACTTGAGCTAACCATCTTCTCGATCCTTCTTCTTGCTTCAATCTTGGCCCTCCAATCTCTTCTCTCTCCTTGAAACTCAATCGTTGGATTAGATTGTGTATACACCCGGATCATTGACGTGGCTTGATTGTGCTAGATATGTGAGTGTAAGCAATCATAAACGTCACATCAACCAATAGAATCGTCTCAATTTGCCAGGGTGGAATGGTTGGGGCTTATGATTGATAGTGATGGGTTGGTTAAGGATTGTGAGAGGGACATTAACCCTAAGGTTAATTAGGGTGTGGGTGAGTTGTTGACGAACTAGGGTTTATGGGCCTTTGGGTGTTCTTGAGTATGTGATCGTGTGTGTGTGAGTTTAATCGCAAATGGGGGTAAATGGTGCACAGTAAATGTTATTGGGGTATTAGTGTAGCCGGGTAGGGGTTGGGTTAGGTCGGGTTAGGGTTTAGTTAATTGTGGGTAATCGGGTTGGGGGTCGAGATGTGATTGGACGAGAGGAGACCCATGGGTAGATTGACCCGGCTATTTACCCGCGCCCTTTTTTGCAACTATGAAGAAATTACATAACTGGCCCATGTGTTTGGTTTTCCTATTTTCAAGTTATAAACAACTTTCACCAATTGCCAAGAAACCCTTGATACTTATAAACAATGAGTTAGTGTTGGTTTTCAATGTGGAAGCTGCAGTTTGACTTTGTTAGAAGGCTGAGGCTTGAGTTTTCTTGGCTTCGGCTTGATTTCTTAAGCTTCTTGATTACTCATCCGTTCTCGTGTTTCGTTTTGAATGATTTCTTGCAATATTTATCTTATCCATACCTGCCACACATAAACTCAGATACTAGCACATTTTTGCAATTTTTGATCGTTTTTGGTAATTTGGGTTTTTTAAGCATAAAATAGATATGTGTCTTTACAACTTATCAAAATTCCCCAAACTAAATCGCTGGTTGTGTCCTCAGCAACTTATCACATGCCTTATAACCAAATACCTCGAAAATTCCCCAAACTAAACGATTGTGTGTCCTCACGCAATATCACATGGCTTTATAACCTAATACCTCAAACAATTCCCAAAACTAAACCTTGGAAAAGTAGCAAAGTGTTTTTGTTTAAGTGGTCACAAGTTATAAAACACTCCGATTCCCATTTTCTAAAATTTTCTCTATTTGATGGATTTTCTTGATTATTAACTACCTAACTACAATTTATTTGTGTTGACTTAATGCAAGTTTTCATTACCACATTGGTTCTTTCTAGGATCATTAGAACAAAAAAGCACATTAAGCGTCTAAAAGATAACGTCATCATCTCCCGATTTTTCAACTTGTCCCATGCCAAGATTAAAAAACATGTCACCGTTAATTACTCGTCATGACACTAACACGACTTATTCATATTAATGTGGTGACTTACTTTTTCCTCCACTTATCCTTCTTTTGTATCTCAGGATTTACTTAGTCATATTCCCGAAGGTCTCTTTTAAGACTTTTGTTTCGATATCTATTAATTCCAAAACATAAGCGTGCTTGATGGTGAATAGAACGCAATATAGCTCTTAGCTTCTCAGAAGATCAAAAGCAATCAAGAATATAGTCCACATCGAGGCGACCAAAAATTTCGTTTTATCTAGGGATACTTTAACGCAACCGGCGCACATTCATGTCATATACCCTTAGCTCTTTAAGACAAGAATGGACCAATCTCATTTGCACCATTACCCTTAGGCTCTTTAACGGCACAAAACATGACAAAAATAAGAACATTATTATTCTCAGTCACTTTAGTAGGCTACAAAATCGGCCCCGCCTCCGACACGATGACAGCATACTTATTTCGACCCTTCGGATTATATAAGTAAAACGGGTGCCTTTTATATCGAAGCCACATCGATTTAGCGAGTAGACATAGAGGTTTTATTACACTTATTATGACATCGGGACTCTACCTATATGAATCTCCAGCATCTGGCCTCGCCTCCGACTACGATGAAGTAACTCTGGCAGAGATACTTATTTATTATATTTTTTGTATTTTTATGCCAATTAAAGTATTCCTGATGTGTTCTATCCTAATCACAAAGGACTAAAGAAAATTCCATTAGCTATATTATTAACCATAAAAGCCATAACAACTCTATTTATTAAACATTTTATATATAGATGTGAAAACAAACTAATGGGAGAAAAAGCCACAAGTAATACATATGAGCTTGAAAGAAATCCAACTATTCTACGTTTAATATCATGACTTATAAATAACTCTATATTTATTGTTCTTCAACCAAAAGAAATTGT
Organism: Tanacetum coccineum; assembly: GCA_026074375.1. NCBI lineage: Eukaryota > Viridiplantae > Streptophyta > Magnoliopsida > Asterales > Asteraceae > Tanacetum > Tanacetum coccineum. The sequence goes on from BQNB010146365.1 coordinate 12,681, forward strand.
GCATGCTTGCCTTATAAAATCCAACTTGGCATATTTAAAATCTTCTTGAGATTAGCACAAGCTTTCATTTACTAACGATTCAAGTCTTGCATATTTAAAGTCTATATGAGACTAGCATAAACTATCATCATTAATTGTTAAGGGAGAAAGCTAGAACTCAACACGTACAATCGGGTCAAAAATTACTTCTTATTCTTACCAGCGGAAAACCTACATTTTTGTCTTATTATATATATTTTTTTATTTTTTTATTTTTTTTTTTTTTTTTTTTTTTTTTTTTTTTTTTTTTTTAGATTGAAAATTTAAAATTTTTGCTATTTTTGTGGGAAAAACGGGTACGTGAGAAACACAATATGCAAAGCAATAAATACGATAGATTCCCTCCCCAACTAAAATGAAACATTGTCCTCAATGTTTAAGGTCGGGTTCTACGAAAATCTAAGCCGTTTATTATGTAGACTAAGATTAATTTCGTTAATCGATAAGATAAAAGGATATTGATCTCCCAAACTAATTTCACACAATGGATGAGGAACTCGAGTGCTGTCGGAATAGGCATTGAACACTGATAGGATTGTGAAAATGTTGGAGGTTAATCCTGCCAAATCACAACCACAAACAACGAGAGAAACGAAAGAGGATGGGGTCCCTCAACATCAAACTCATTATGAGGTTAGAAAATAAAATAGAAAGAAAAGGATAAGCATGGGGTGAACTCCCACGAAGCGGCTTGTTTTTGGTTACCGAGTCGCAAGCTCGACTCGATCCCTGAATTTAGTTGTCCTTAGGGAGAGCAATACTTAGAACAAGAAACTGTTTAGAAAATGCCACTGGCTCTTAGAAATGTGACTATGCCAGGGTCAAAAATGGTGTCTTCATTCTTGAAAATGAAGGGTAAATCTGAAAACAAGGGTGGTGTAAATACTTGGTCATAAAACGTGAGATTTTAGAAACACTCTTAAAACTCTGTGTTATCACAATACCTTAGGGTTCAAAACAGTTCTCAATATCCGGAGGTTCTGGTGCGAGGGTCGAGGATTTGACGGATCATTTGGTGATTCAAGTCTAGTGACTCATTAACTTCATCTTCAGAATCAGCATCATCAACACCAGGCGGAATTAAATCATCTGGAACAAGGAGAATATCAATCTCTTCTTGAGTGGGCTCACTATCTTCAACGGGGATAGGAGATATGGGAAGAGACATGTTAACTGAATTTTGATGAAAATTTCCCCTGGGAAGTTTGAAATCTCTCATTTAAGCATGTCATAAGACTAAGATATTCCTCAGAATTCTACGATCATTCTTGCAGGAAAGTGATTAAAGGTTCACCGGCAGAACTCTGGTGAAGAGGTCACTCCTTGGAGAAAAAGTAATTGAAGATTCATTCTGTTTAGGCTCATGATCGGACAGGTTACTTTGGAATCGAGATTATGAGAATCATCATCATAAGTAGATATTATCAAGAAAAGTTATTGTCTCCTTCTGATCGAAATATCTTCCTTCAGATAGAAGTTTACTTCCATAGCTAGAAATCATCGATACTCTTTCATTAACGTACTTCAGAGGACAAAACACTCATCCTTGTCGGGGATAGATGAGTGTTGAGAAGACTGGCTCATCGGAAAGTTGAATTTTTATCTCGACATTTCTTGAAAATTCTCTTTTGCAAGTCCTTCTTAAGAGTGACTCATCATTACCCGGTGTAACGATCAAGAGGAGCAAGTTCATCGGCGAACTTCTCAACATTATCACTAGTCTTCACCGGAGAAGAACTAGGAGAAGGATCATCAGAATGAGTAGTGGTACTGCCACTAAACGGATCATCTTTTGAAAAATTCGATAACAGAAATGGCATGAACAAAATTCTTTTCCTTGTTTTTATCATGATTTTATCAGCGTTAGTAAAACAGTTTCATCTTTTCAATACTCTTAAAGTCAATTATTCCTGTACAAAGCAATGAGAGCTTTTGCGCAGGTTCGAAGGAGGGTCTTCCTAAATTATTAGGCACTTCGGGTCGGGTTCAAAATTAACCACCACAAAATCCGCAAGAAAAGTGAAATCATCTACTCTAACTACAACTTCCTCGGCTCCTATGCCAGCGGGGAGAAATGGGAACGATTGGGCAAGCTCGAGTGTCATACGAGTAGGAGTCAATGCTTCAAGCCCAAGTTTCTTGTAAATAGAATGAGGTAAAAGATTAATGCTAGCTCCTGAATCGGCTAAATGCAAACTAGTTTTCTCTTTTGAGTTCTTGTAAAGCACATGGGATAAGAAATTTTCCCGGATCTTCGAGTTTCTCGGGAACTTTGTTCATGATGATAGCGGAACATTCAGCATTCACAGTTGTGATAGCGATCTCCTCAAGCTTCTCTTTGTTTCTTAGCAACGAGCTTAACCATTTGTTAAACTTTGGCATTTCGACAAGAGCATCTTTCAATCCAATCTCTAAACGAAGTTGTTTGAACATTTTCAAAAACCGGCTATATTGAGCACTTGGTTTATCGTGTTCTCTCACTTTCATCCTCTCAGGATATGGAAGTTTAGATGGGTATGAATTAGGATTAGGATCAAGATTAACGGTTTTCTTTGCTTTTGGTTTTGGAAGTTCCATGAAAATGGAATCTTCTTCCCCCGGAGGTGGGACATGTGCGGTATTTTCCAAATTAGGATTTTGCACTTTTTCCGTTGACGTCTCCGGGTTTTGTTCAGGTTCTTTTTGAGGTTTTGAAACATCGGGTGTAGGAACAAGAGGAATCGAAGGTTCTTCCAAAGTCTTACCGCTCCTTGTAGTGATTGCATTAATTTGCTGACGAGGATTAGTTACGGTTTGACTTGGAAGAGTTCCTGAATTTGAAGTAGAGGCTGAATTTTTGAAATTATCACAAAGACTTGTCAACAAACTTGTAACATTAGCCATTTGATTCTGCAAATTTTGACCTTGATTTTGCACATTCTTCAATATCGCATCATTTGCTTTAACGTAGCTTTCAAAATCTGTTTTCAAAACACTATTTGTTGGAGGTTGGTGAGGTAAAACTTGATTGATTTGTGGTTGATTGGTTGGTGTTTGATATGGTGGAGCTTGATAAACTTGATTTTGACGGTTTTGATTAAAATTTCCTCCACGGTTTTGGTTGAAATTAGGATTGGTTCCTTGATAACGGTTTTGGTTGGTTTGGACATTCGGTTGATTGAAACCCGGTGGTCTCATTTGACTTGCCAAATTTGAAGGTTGGTTTCTTTGGAGAAAATTACCAATGGCTGCGGTTTGTTGAAATTGTTGGATATTATCTTGAAAAACGGGAAAATCGTTTCCACCTCGAGTTAACGGACAAAGGTTAAAATTGTGATTTGATCCACAAGTGACACAAACTTCCTCAACTGCTTTGACGGGTGCAGGAGTAACAACTAAAGCTTTCATTTGACTCATCATTTGGTTCATCTTGATAGTCATCTTATCCTCGAGAGAAGCGGCTATTTGTTGCATATCGAAAGAATTATTAGAAGATGAAGAATTAGAAAGAGGAGCATCCGTACTCACTCTTGAATCATTAGCACGACTTCTAGAGTAACGAACTTTTGACTTGCTTTCAATAATCGCTAAACCTTCTTGAGGCATTTTGTCCAAGAAATTTCCACCTGCTGCAGAATCTAAGGCATCTTGATCGTTTGAATTCAAAGAATTGTAAAAAGTATCAAGTTGGTGGAGTTCTGAAAAGCCATGGTGAGGACATTGACGAAGGAGTCCTTTAAAACGTTCCCATGCTTCATTAAAGGCTTCGTTTGGTTTTTGGTAAAGTATTGGTTTATGAATTTTGAAACAAGGTCGTCCCATGTGAGAATTGATCTAGAAGGTTCCTTGTCTAACCAATCTCGGGCTTCACCGTCTAGAGAAAAAGG
>BQNB010146367.1:0-16584 GCA_026074375.1 Tanacetum coccineum
ATATCCCTAGACGTTTTTTAATTTTTAAAAATAAAATGCCCATAATGCCCTTAATTTATTTTCTTTTTCCTAAAATAAGTAGTGTATATTTACAAAAATGACATCTTGCATTGATATGATGTACATCATGCATTATTAAAAGTAAAAAAGCTGGTTCTGTAAGTTCTGTACAAAAAAGTGGTTCTACAAAGAAAATGCCAATATATATATATATATATATATATATATATATATATATATACAGCAAGATATTAACGGGGAGCTAGGCATGCACTTTTGGGTGTTATGATTCTAAAGAGAATTAGAAACAAGACACATGCAATCAACCTAAATGACGAAATAAAAAGAATCAAGACATATGTTTAAGGACTAGGATTCGACCGACTTTTAATAAACGAGAGTAGGATTCATTTATTGGTTGACACATAAATATTATGAGGATGACCTTTTAAAGGGAGACAAATGACACTTAATATCTTGGCGAGATATGTCAAAATGTATACTTTAAAAGGATAAAAAGAGAGATAAGACGAGAATGGAGACGATTCGCTCTTGGATGAGAATGAAAAAGATTCTATAAAGCTAAAAAGTAAGGAAGGATGAGCGAGACTAAAGAAGGAAGGTGTTGACAAGAGGTTGTCATAAATGATTGATATATCATTTACACTAATAATTGATGTGCATGTGATCCTATCGAGACAAAGGTAGATGATTGGGAATTCAAAGATTTGTTTGGTGTTTTGTTGGCTGTTAATGTTGAAGAGCAAAGGTGGGTATGTGAAATGAGGTGGTAGTTCTTTCGTGGAGGAAGAATAGAAAGAGACTCAACAATGTGGTGACACAATAACATTTGAAGATTGAATATCTTCTTTATGTTCTTCACTTTCTAGAAAGCGAAGTAGTGACATTTGCATTTCGCAAATTACTTAAATATTTCGGATGAAATAATTAAGTTGTCATGAGATATAGGAGGAATTTTAATAGTAACAAGACTATTAAAATAGAGAAGAAACATTTAGAAGTAAGAAGAGACGTTAGAAGCGAGGATACTTATTAGAAGTGAAAAGGAACGTTTAGAAGTGAGAAGAAATGTCCAAAGTGGAAAGACTATTAGAAGTGAGACGACAATCAGAAGTGAGAAGACTATTTAAAAGTGAGAAGAATCATTTAGAAGTGAAAAGACCATTTAAGGTGAGAAAAGACATTTACGAGATGTGAGGAGCAAGATTTGTATGTGAGGGAATTTATTGAGTGATGATAGATTGTAGGTATATCGATTGTAAGGAATGTGTTGGAGAATGAGACGCATTTCATTATGAAATTATCTTGACAACATAAGCAACAGTGCTTATGGGAATTAAGAAAAGAGAACGACCTATTGATCTTTAGAGAGATATTGGGCATAGGTTTGGGTATAGGATGGACGTCAGCTCATAGTAGCAGAAGAAAAAGGGTGTTCGATTATGGATTTAGAAAAGGATAAATGATATTACAAGCCGGCTGCCGGCGGTCCCAGATATATCTAGGGGCCGCCAGAATAGGTATGGGGGCCGCCCAGACCGCCAACAAGATAGGGCTAGGTTTTTGACGAATTTTGTGAAGGGGGTGACATTTTAATTTGCATTTCGTCAATTAAAAATGATTAAAATACTTCAGATGAAGTAATTAAGTTGTCACGACACAGAATGGAACACGGGTCAGAATCAAAACTAGAAGAAAAGAAGAGAACGATTTATGGAATGTGTTTCATCATTCCTAAACCTTGACGAAGATAATTTAACGATTCGCGCTTGCGGGGTAAAGAAAGAATATCATCGATGTTATCTTCAGACGCAACCTTTTCGATGGAGATGTTTCCTTTTGTACATTGTCCCGAAGGAAATGGTGACGTATCTTCGATGTGTTTCGTACACAATAATAATAATAATAATAATAAAGAAGAAAACAAACAAAGATGGAGGCGACGAGCTTGACAATGTTAAGACGGATGGTGGTTAATGTACGATAAACTACACTCACAAATTTATGTAGCTCTTATCGAGCATTGCAAATGTTCATAGAACAATCACACGACGTGGTATATGGTTGTCTTAAAGGTGGTAGCGGAAATAGTGGAGGAAAGAGATTAACCATCTCGATGGTTAAAGAGGCGTGGTTGAGTGAGAAGAAAGAGGTGTGATCGAAAGACAAAGAGTGTTTTCGTCGAAGAGAAAGAATGTTTCGTCGAAGAGAAAGAATGTTTTTGTCGATGAGAAAGAATGTTTTCATCAAAGAGAAATGAAAAGTGTTTTAACTAATGTTGTTAAAAGGCTTGAATAGGGATTTTCGGATATGACCTTTAACGTTTGCGATTACAGGTTAAAGATACTTGAATATTTCGGATGAAATATTTAAGTTGTCAAACCTACTTGGAAGGGTATTAGATTTGCATCTAACTTTTCAGTGACAAAGAGTGGATTATTTGGAAGAAAGGGAGATGATGATTAAGGAAATGTGTGAAGGAAGACTCTAGAAGATTTAAGACCACTTTATGACTCTTTTGAAAATTTAGATTAGTGACGCAGACGCGAAGAAAGATATTCTAGTATGAGAAAATATATACATAGATGTATAAGACATATGGATATAAGCATGCAAGTTTATCTAAGCATGCATCGACACAATAATCAACAAGATTAATGTGTAAGACTGTATGACATCTAAACCTTATTTGTCATACATCAACCTAACATAGTGTAGGTGCACAATTAACATGTAAGTCATGTAAGATGACGCAAACAAAACTTGATAATTTTAAAAGTAATCATCATGTAAAACATGTTAGCATTTAGCATTTAGAAGTTTAGAAGCATGTGTTATATAGATAAACTAAGAGATATTTTATTTAAATTGCTAGAAAAAGACAAACGCCTTTATAATAGACATGAATTTAATAGCTAAGAAAATAAACGTTGAGCATCAAAATAATCATGAAGGCATATAATTGCATTACATGGGAGCAAGTTATCATCTTGAAACTTCAAAACACATACGTGAGGTGCAAGTAGTCTAGATTAACTAAGGAGAAACCTAATTTCTATTTGCTTAGTGTGCACTCCTAATGAGATACAATGTCTATCAATGTAGACTATCATTAGGCATATTTAGAAAGAGTCATTTAATCAAATTAGAGAATGAATATGAAACTATCACTAGTGGTGCTCAATTCAGGCTAAACACGACCATTTTTATGGGTTATACCACGAACCCAACTTTACTCTTGGAAGCAATTCAACCGTTAGGTCAAATTGAATTTCTAGTGCAATAGATTCTCTAGTAGTCATTCTCATGTTAGACAAAATAGAATTCCTATATTTGCCTTATAGAAGTTTCTCTCCATGTTCTTCTGCTTGTAGCCTCTGAGCTAGTTCAAAGTCTGCCTTCATCATAGCTTGTGTGTTATCTTATGATTCAATCAAATCTATATTGGCTTCTTCTTCCTTTTGCCTTGCAAGCCTCTTTTTTTCTATAAGTTCAACTTGCATCTGAGCTTCAAGGTTTCTAGCCATTTCTTCATCAAGAGCAACTTGATCTTTCTTTTTAATGGTTTTTCAGGCTCCACCATTTTTCCTTTTCCTTTGTCTTTTACTTGTGAAAGTTATGATTGTGAAGAAGAAAATGTTTTTGTAGATGCAGGTACTTGTTCTTCCTGATCATGAAATATAATTCCCTTAGCCCTTGGTCTAACAGATGTAACTGTTGTAACAGGCTTGGGTTTTGCAGTTTTGATCTCAATCAAAGTTTGAGCAAGAGTCAATTCATCTGGAATTTCAACACTGACACTAGCAGTAGTAACTACTTCACCAGCAGTAGTAACTGGATCAGCAGCACTAACTGGAAATGACTTTGTAGTTGTAGCAACACTAACTACGGGCTCTTCAACCACCTTTTCAAACTTAATTTCCTGCTCTTCCAACACACCTGTATCAAACATCAGGTTATCTTCATTCTTTTCTTGAGTCTCATCTCATTCATCATTCACCAAAGTCACTCTTCTCTGCATTAAGCAATCCCAGATCTCAAAATTTACCTCCGCTGTTTGGATGTATCCTCCTAAGCACCCAAACTAACATCATTAGAGGATTCTACCCTACTAGTTGAACCAACCTTCCTTAATCTCTTAAACCCTGGAGTTCTTAACTTCCTTCTCTTTTCTAATTGCTTGACTCTCTTCTTTAAGCTACCAATATCCTTTGCTTGAGCAGTCCTAGCTTTCTCCAAATCAAGGATTTTCTCTTGTAGGCTGGTACATAAATTCATCAATTCAAAAAGTTGCATACTATCCTCACCACTTTGAGGTGGATCATAGGAAGGGGTAGATACATGAGCCTCATCAGTGACAGGCTCTGTAGGACCATTGTCTTTCCTCTATTTCCTCCTTGACTTCTTCTTTTGAGGTTTAGATAATGATGGTTGAAAAATAATGGGTGTGGAATAAGAATCAGAAGGAGCAGTTGAATCTTCACCTATATCTTCTAAAGCTTGAATCATCATTGTTGGGAATAGAGGTGTGACTCTTCCAGAAAAACCCTTTCCTGGTCTCTTCATATTAGCAAACACCTTCTTGGTGTGGGAAGGTGTAACATAAACTTCTTTATGTCTGGTCATCCCCTCAACTTGTTTGTCCAGGAAGACTTGCACGAACCTTGGGTACATGAGAAATTTAACCCCACCCTCTAAGTGCTTCACCATATTGTAAAAAATGTACGCTTAATTTACTGCTGCCCGTATTAGTTTATGCTGTTAGGCATACATTAATGCTGCCAGGCATGACTTACTACTGCTGGTTAGTTAATACTGTTAGGCTTAACTTAATGCTGCCAGTTCAAGTTAATGCCGTTGAGGGTGATTTCATAAATACTTTGATTAAGGGTTTTAATAACTCATTCGATCAATTTTATACCTTGATATACTCTCTAATCATAAACCATAACTCAATTTTATCATTTAATCATCAAAACCCATCACAATGTCGACCCCAAAGTTTGCTGAAACTCACAATTTGGTTGCGTTTTTGGAGAAACCCAAAGAAAGTAGTGGATTTGAGGAGATTATTGATTTCTTGAATGCAAGTTATTTCCAATATGCGTTAACGGTTAATCCAACCATTTATACTACCTATATTGAATAGTTCTGGGCATCTGCCAAGGCTAAAGTCGTTAATAGGGAACAACAAATATAAGCCCTAGTAGACAAGAAGAAGGTAATCATCACTGAGACTAGTATAAGGAGTGATCTTAAGCTGGATGATGCAGAAGGAATAGATTGTCTACCCACTGCTTCAATTTTTACAGAACTAGAAAGAATGGGGTATGAACATCTTACTCAAAAGCTTACTTTCTATAAAGCTTATTTTTCATCTCAATAGAAATTTCTTATCCATACCATACTGCAATGCCTTAATGCTAAGCTAACTAGCCTTGGGAATGAATTTAGTATGTCACTAGGCATGCTCTATCATACTCGTCTTGCCATAAACCAAACATTCAACTTTTCCAAGTACATTTTTGACAATATGGTGAAGCACTTGGAGGGTGGGGTTAAATTTCTCATGTACATAAGGTTTGTGCAAGTCTTCTTGGACAAACAAGTTGAGGGGATGACCAGACATAAAGAAGTTTATGTTACACCTTCCCACACTAAGAAGGTGTTTGCTAATATGAAGAGACCAGGAAAGGGTTTTTCTAGAAGAGTCACACCTCTATTCCCAACAATGATGATTTAAGCTTCAGAATATATAGGTGAAGATTCAACTGCTCCTTCTGATTCTCATTCCACACCTATTATTTCTCAACCATCATCATCTAAACCTCAAAAGAAGAAGTCAAGGAGGAAACAGAGGAAAGATAATGGTCCTATAGAGCCTGTCACTAATGAGGCTCATGTATCTACCCCTTCCTATGATCCACCTCAAAGTGGTGAGGATAGTATGCAACTTTCTGAATTGATGAATTTATGTACCAGCCTACAAGAGAAAGTCCTTGATTTGGAGAAAGCCAAGTCTGCTCAAGCAAAGGAGATTGCTAGCTTAAAGAAGAGAGTCAAGCAATTAGAAAAGAGAAGGAAGTTAAGAACTCCAGGTTTTAAGAGATTAAGGAAGGTTGGTTCAACTAGCAGGGTAGAATCCTCTAATGATGTTAGTTTGGGTGCTCTGGAGGATGCATCCAAACAGGGGAGGAAAATTGAAGATCTGGATGCTGATGCAGAAGTGACTTTGGTGAATGAGACTCAAGAGATGAATGATGATAATCTGATGTTTAATACAGGTGTGTTGGAAGAGCAGAAAATTGAGTTTGAAAAAATGGTTAAAGAGCCTGTAGTTAGTGTTGCTACAACTACAAAGTCAATTCCAGTTAGTGCTGCTGAAGTAGTTACTACTGCCAGTGTTGAAATTCCAGATGAATTGACTCTTTCTCAAACTTTGATTGAGATCAAAACTGCAAACCCAAGCCTGTTACAACTGCAGTTACAACAGTTACATCTGTTAGACCAAGGGCTTAGGGAATTATATTTCATGATCAGGAAGAACAAGTACCTGCATCTACAAAAACATTTTCTTCTTTACAATCACAACTTCCACAAGTAAAAGACAAAGGAAAAGGAAAAATGGTGGAGCCTAAAAAGCCATTAAAGGAGAAAGATCAAATTACTCTTGATGAAGAAATGGCTAAAAATCTTAAAGCTCAGATGCAAGCTGAACTTATAGAAGAAGAGATGCTTGCAAGGCAAAAGGAAGAAGAAGCCAATATAGTTTTGATTGAATCATGGGATAACACACAAGCTATGATGGAGGCAGACTTTGAATTAGCTCAGAGGCTACAAGCAGAAGAACAAGGAGAGATAACCATTAAGGAAAGATCAAGATTGTTTATAGAACTCATGAACAGAAGAAAGAAGCATTTTAAAAAGATTTGAGCTGAAGAGATACGGAGAAAGCCACCTACCAAAGCTCAAAAGAGAAATCAAATATCCACCTATTTGAAAAATATGGCTGGATTTAAACATAGTCAGTTGAAGAGCAAAAGTTATGATGAAATCCAGAAGTTGTTTAATAAGGAGATGAAAAGAGTAAATACTTTTATGGATATGAATTCAGAAGTAGTGAAAGGTAGTAAGACAAGAACAGAGGAAAATTCTAAAAGAGCAGGGGATGAACTTGAGTTTGATAAGTCAAAGAAGCAGAAGATAGATGAGCATGTAGAAGCTGAAAAAGATGATGATCTAGAGGAGGAAGAAATGAAAAAGCATATGGAGATAGTTCAAGATAAAGAGGAAATAGCAATTGATGCTATACCTCTAGCCAAAAAACCTATAATTGTTGAATATAAGATTGTTAAAGAAGGACAGAAAGGTAACTATCACTTGATAAGAGCTGATGGAAGTTCAAAAAGATATTCATCGATGATTAGGATGCTTTAGGGTATTGATAGAGAAGACTTAGAAACTCTCTGGAAGTTGGTCGAAGAAAAGCATGGAATAAATAGGCCAGTTGATGAATATGAAAGAGTGTTATGGGGAGATTTAAAAGTAATGTTTGAACCTGACATTAAAAGTGATGTATGGAGAAATCTACAAGGGTACAAAGTGACTGTTTGGAAGCTGTTTGATAACTGTAGAGTGCACTTTGTAAGGTTTAGAAATCTACATATCTTTGTGTTGGTTGAGAAAAGATATCCCCTTATACCAATAACAATCTCAAACATGCTGAACAAAAAGCTTCAAGCTGATAGTTGGAATAAGATGTGTTATCAATTACTCAAGCTCATGACAAAGCAGGAAAAGGGTCAATGAAGTGTATGAATGCATCCTCCTGGTGATGGTGAAGACTTTTAATGAAACTTGAAGATTCAGAAGATGAACATCAAGTTTAGGGGAGGATTGTTGGGTTTAAAAGACTTCAAGATGATTTTTAGAGTTACTACTACTCAGGTATAAATTAGTGCTGTCATGCATAACTTAGTGCTACTGGTAATACTAATGAAAATTATGCTAAGTAGTTAGTACTAGTAGTATAAAAGTTACTATTGCTGGTTACTAGTGTTAGTATAATTAGTACTGTTAGTATAAAGTTACTGCTGCTAGTAGAAGTTAAGACTGCTCAGAGATAAAGACTAAAAATATACTAAGTAGTTACTATTGCTAGTACAAAAGTTAGTACTGCTAGTATATGTTAGTACTGCTAGAATAAATTTCTAAGTAGTTAATGCTGCTTGTGCTCAGTTACAACTGCTGAGTGATTACTACTGCTAGAAGGAATATGCTGACAGAGATGAGATCAAAGATTGATTGGAGAACAAGAATACTTACGAAGATAAGTATTAGTTATTTGTAAAGAAGATATGTATAACTTATTTGTTTAAGAGATTACGTTTGTTTATAGAAAAGATCTTGATAAGTTAGGAAAGTATTGTAAGCCTTGTAGGACTCCTTGGTGTATAAAAGGAGGTCCTAGGGCATAATGTTAGATGTACATCTTTGATATTCGTAGCTTCAAGGTTTTGTAAACCCTAACACTATTAAGAGTGTTCGTTTAATATTGAGGCTGAAAGTTTGGTAATCTGTCTTGTTATTAATTTTGTGTTACTGTTTTATAAATAATTCTTCTTAGTATCATTGACTAGATTCCGCATAGTCTTTGATATTCATAATCAAAGTTTCTACCATAGTTGTTTTGGATTTACTCAATACAACTAAGCTTCATACAAGCTAAGCAAGATCTATTCAAGTGGGATCAACACCTTCCAAAGTCTAGATAGTCCCTCAACGTTATGACACACTCTAACCGTCGGTCTAGGGTGGTAGGTCGTTACTTATGTCTAACCTCAGTTCCTACTGCTACTTGCATTGTTTGCCAAAACCTTTGATTGAAAAAACGATCAACCACGATCAGATAGAATGAGATCGGCACAAACCCGAGCCTAGCAACAATCTACCATTCAGATAGAGTCTAGCAAACCTATCCATCTTAATTCCTCATACGCATAGTCAGAAAATGAAGCATAACTTCGTTAATTAGTTTACAATGACCCCCGATTGTGTCTTGCCCACTAACAGTCCTTGGTAAGCTTTGAACAAATCCATTTGCAATTCTATTCCCATTTCTACTCAGGGGATTTCAGTTGCTACAGTAACCAGACGGCCTCTGATGTTCAACCTTAACCTTCAAACAAGTCAAACACATACTAACATATACAACTATATCCTTTTTCATTCCCGACCACCAATACCTATCCCTAAGAACATAATACATCTTATCAGCCCCTGGGTGTATAAAGTACTTTGACTTATAGGCTTCGTCCATTATCACGGTTCTCACATCACCCTTCAAAGGGACCCATAGTCGATCCAGGTAATACAATGCTCCATCACTCCTATGTTCTATCAGTTCATCTAGCCCTCTCTACAACCTTACAGACTTATCAAATGCCTCTTCTTGAGCCGCTAGTATCTTATCCTTGATACTCGACTGAAAGGTCATTTTTATGGCTCTAATCCTCCTATGTTTGATCCTCTCATTCCTACTCATTGCATTAGCTACTACATTCGCCTTACCAGGATGGTAGCGAATTTCGTAGTCATAGTCGTTGAAAAGCTCTATCCAGCGACGCTGACGCATGTTCAATTCCTTTTGGTTAAAGATGTGCTGAAGACTCATATGGTCGGTATAGATAACACTCTTTGTCCCATACAAGTAGTGTCTCTAGATCTTGAGAGCAAACACAACCATGCCCAAGTCTAAATCATAGATGGTGTAGTTTTTCTCTTGGATTTTCAACTGCCTAGATGCATATACTATCACCTTACCTCTTTGCATCAACACACAACCTAATCCTAGGCCTGATGCATCACAGTACACTACAAAATCTTTTGGTCCCTCAAGAAGAGCTAGAACAGGTGCATCACATAACTCCTTTAAAGTTTGAAATGCCCTTTCCTGTTCCTTACCCCAATCAAAGGTCTTATTTTTCTGTGTCAAGATGGTAAGCGACTTAGTTATCCTAGAAAAGTTCTTAATGAAAAGACGATAAATAACCCACCAGCCAAGCTAGAAACAAATGAAACTTCAGAAGAGTTTATAGGGGCTCTTCCCCAATCTTTACTACTTCACTCTTACTAGGGTTCACATGAATCCCCTCACCCATTAATCACATGCCCGAAGAAAACTATACTGAATGGGAATTAAAAGACTTCATACTTAGTACTTCAGCAAAGACAAGATTTAAGTACTTAGCTCAAGTTTTATAACTGCCAATACTAACCAGTTAGTACTGCTAGAGTAAATTAGTACTGCCAGTACTAACTTAAGACTGCTGAAGGACTTAACACTGCTGAATGAAGATTAAGATTGCTAAAGTGATAAAGACGTGTCAAGTGATTTGTATATTCAGTGTATATCTTATAAAGTCAGAAAGATACGTATAAGATTAGAATTATAGAAGATTTGTAGTTATCTTGTAAAGGACTCCTTAGTGTATAAAAGGAGATCCTAGGTTATGATGTTAGATAGACGTTTTGATATATAGCTTCAAGGTTGTAAACCCTATTACTACACATAGTACTCGTATTATTGATAATAATAATATTGGAGCTTTTTAGTAATATCATTATTCATACAGTTTACTATTTTATTAATATTCTTCTAAGTATTAAAAGATTAAATCCACATATCTAGTATTCACAAAGATTCTACCATAGTTTTTTTGATCTATCCAAAGTAACTTACCTTTCAAGCAAAAGGAATCGATCTTAATGGGATCTACAAAGTGGTTATTAGAGCTTGTAGTCCAACTCGAGAGTTACTTCACTAATCAACAAGCTCCTTTTTGGCAGAGAAAACCTTATACCAATGCTTACATTATTTTCTGACAGTAAGCTAGATGGCGAGTCCTTCTTCGGGTACAACCAAACCCGTTATGTTTTATGGCCCAACATAACAAACCTTATTTTTTATGGCCTAAACACATAAACCGCGTCGCTTACAATATTTTTCGACACTAAGCTAAATGTCGAGTCCTAATCTTAACTAGAACCAATCTACCACTTCACCAATGTATTTTAAGGCCTAAAATACTAACCAACCCATAATGAACCCATCTAAATATATACATCATTTGGATCTACACACTACTAAAGATTGGACGACATAGACTCAATCTATATGTAACAAATGTTACAAATGAACTAACTAGACTACATAACTTTGGATTTTGAAGATGACCGAAATTCTTCTCTTGCACGTGAGGGAAGAAGGAAAGGATAGAAGATTGGATCATATTTAAACAAGATTAAACAAGTTAAATGATCAAAGATTTAGAGAGATTTAGTGAGATCTAGAGAGAGAAAGAACTGAAAGAAATTCGTGCAAAAGGGTTTTTAAAACAGTTGGAAGTGACCCACTATTTATAGGAGCTGAAAACAGCCTGTCAAGAAATGGTAGTCCCAGATATATTAGGGAGCCGCCGGGGGGACCGCCGTATTTAAGGGGGCCGCCCCGATAGACGCTCCTGTTTTTGTCTTCTTGTGGTGAAAGTTTATCTGGTGAAAGTGACACCTATTTTAGGGAGGAAAATAGTCAGATTTGAATTTTGAAATAATTACCACATAAAACATATCTTTATAATTCAAAAATAATTTTTCTAAATCATTTTTGAGAAATTGTTTTGTTACATTTATAAAAATATAATATTTAAGACAAAAACTTATTTCTTTGATCATCCTACAAGTTTAATGTTGTTTGTACACACCTTACGTGATTTACGTCGGGTGCAAACAAATGTCGGTGTTAATGTAGACTTGAGACGTCGAGAGATGTAGATGCATGAATGCATTGATGATTTGTGATTACTAGTTTCTTGCGCACTTTACGTTATGCATTATAAGTTACATGTTTGTCATCACCAAAACATAAAGGGATCGTATAGATTAAATATCGTAATATTTGCACTAACATCCTAGAAAAATTTACTGCATAGGCCACAGAAACAGTTTGTAAAAACATATGACTCAAAACATAAAATAAAACATAAAAGTGCAAATTTAACTTAAACTATCTATTTTACATGTTTGAAATGGTTCTTAAAAACCATATATTTCCTCCTACACTTATTTTATGTAAAATACATTTGATTGTAATTAAAATGAGGTTAAAGACAAAATAAATCATGATCACATATAATTCAAACATATAAGATAAATAATGAAAACTAAAAACACATGACACTCCTAAAATGCATAAAATAAAAGATTGAGTTGTCTCCCAATAAGCGCTTTTCTTTATTAACGAGTCTTCTAGCTAGACTCGGAGTCACTCTCCTAGGAATCATGAAAATATTCCAAGTCGATGATATCGCTTGGCTTTTCTTTTTCGGATAGTTTCCTAGTTGTGGGAATTGATTGAAAGATTCTATTAAATTTTTCTCCATCAGGATCAATCATTTCAATCCTAATGTGCCACGCACCATCTCCATCTTTTGGTTGCCTCTTCCAATCTATTTTCTTCTCAATCAAATCCTTCGATTCCCACATATTTCCCTTAAGATTTATAGGTTTAGCTCATAGGAACTCCACCATTTTCCTTGTCACACCCCGCCTAGGCGGAAACACGAGGCGTAACATCATGGATATCATCACAACACAATGGTGTCAACAATAGAGAGGACTGAAATAGATAAACAAATGAGACACAATGTGTCATGACAATATCTAACACAAGATAAAGGAGTCTTGCATTACGATAGCAAAGTCATACCACAAGAAAACATACTCTAAAAGTCTAAACAATCAAATAACAACCAAGTATCAAACAATTCAAATGACATATATAAAATCTCTAGGTGAATGACTCCGCATGCAAGCCTACGGTCTCACTAGCCACTCTTCCTAACTTCAACATCCTCAAGATGGTTACCTGAAAATGATGCTTAAAATGTGAACACAAAGGTTAATGTGAGTCATAGGTTTAAGACACGATAATAAAATCCAACCGTAAATTACTGTGATAATTAAGAAAACATTGCTGGACAATAAATGAACTATCATACATGCTAACATGCAAATCTAATCAATCACATAAATACCCAACAACGACCATAAGACGTCTCATAGCGTACCAAGGTCCTTGTGGTTACCCCCTTAGTCCAGGCCATGGATACTCCCAAAGTAACCTTCCTGCTCGCTAGGCCACGATACCATCCACTAAACATGCCATGGATACCCGCAGGTGATCCCCCTGACTTAGTTCATAATTCTCAATATCACATCACAAAACATGTAGCACACAACATACAATAGTCACGTATAGTTCATGCATCTTTGACAACACATTATCACATTAATCAAAATATTTCCAAACACTTTGCATCATTTCCACCCCAATAAATCATAAGAAAAAGAGGGGCTATGAAACTCACCTGATGCACAAGCAGCTTCCAAACAATATCAACACAAGCTACACAATACAAACACAAACGTGTTACACGCGACCAA
Source organism: Tanacetum coccineum (assembly GCA_026074375.1). Taxonomy (NCBI): domain Eukaryota; kingdom Viridiplantae; phylum Streptophyta; class Magnoliopsida; order Asterales; family Asteraceae; genus Tanacetum; species Tanacetum coccineum. Next base: position 13,525 of record BQNB010146367.1, read on the forward strand.
GCTAAAAGCTCAAGTCCATGTAACTCACATATGATGGATGTCTAAGAGTTTGTTTAACCATCATGGGTTACCCCGACACCATGCCCAAACCTAACCATCTTGTTAGACACCATGCCCAAACCTAACCACTTCATTATCACATTACACTAGTTAACTACAATTTGTTCAAAACTGCAGAATTTTAGCGTGTCTTGACTAACTTAAAAACCTTACTTGATGACCTTTATAAATTATACCAAAAATTATCTATGTTCCGTTATGTGTTCTCTAACTACCATTTGATTCCCAAAATCCATTTACATGCACAAGTACCCCTAAGAAAATCAAACTTCAAAACAATCCCAATTCAGATCTGATTGCACACTAAAACGTTTGGATTTATTAACCATACTTAGACATAAAATTAGAAGCTATCCTTCTGGGGTTTCTTTATATACATATGGAACTTAACTAATGTAGAAGGGCTAATCTTAATTAGAATTTTAAGTTAGGGTTTCACCCTCACAAACATAACCTAATTCTGACCCGTATTTACTGTTTTGACCACTTTTGTTGCAAACATCATTTGAATGACTTCCCGACCTTAAAAACCTTCGAGGATGGATTTTCTGGAAAGTAGACTCTTTTGGCTTATTCATAGACTCAAGAAACATATCGATACACATTTTTATCATCTAGATATTTTTCGTTGAACACGACCCAAAATCTGCTCAACCATAAATCAAGTTTTAACGCAAAGCTAACCTAACCAATTGCATGAACATGACCCTAATCAAGCCCTAATCACTCTAACATCATTAAATATCATAAATATTCTGTATTTTTATGAAACCCTAGATCCATCATTGATATTTTTACATGAATATACAAATCTAACTAAGAAGAAGACACTTACCTTGATTACTAGCACCTAAACCACAATTCTTGAATGTTTCTTGGATCCAAAAGTGAAAATTGACTCCTTAGGGTTTTGGGGCTGAGATCGTACGCACAAGTAAGAGGGGAAAGGGATAATGGGCTAGGTTCATTGGTATTTAACTCTAGTGGGTCCTTATCCTTCTCTAAGTCGAATTTGATAAAAAATATAACTCCTAAACCCATAAAAACCTTACAACCGATCGGCCCCCCTATTATATTTTTATTTATTGTTTTTTTATAATATTATTAATTGACTAATTTCCTTCATTACCTTAAATTTTCACAAAAACCTAAGCTAATTTGGGTAAACCTTTTTACCTAAACGCTACATATTAACTTTCTAAAAATAACTTTTTATTTCACCATTCACTTTCTAAATATGAAAAGTTTACTACAAACTTCCATAATTCATACACTTGATTCCCTTCTAAAATAACACACTTTCTATAAACGCTTAACACTTAATAACCAATATTGACGTAGCAATGCATGCCACACATCATCCATTTCCATTATCACCACATGTGAACAAATGGAATAATTAATACCAAACTCATATGCACAAAAAAAAGATAATCATTTACCTCTAAAATGACATCATGCACATATGTAAGCCACTTCAACATACATATAAAACACATAGCACGAAAGAAACATACAAAATGAACACTTAGCCATTTTTAAAGGTATAAACTAACCTGCTCAAATCACGGTTATCACAATATCCCCTTCTTATGGAAATCTCGTCCTGAGATTTAACTAGTTGGTTCAACAGCACGATCTACAAATAACTGAGGATACTTAGACTTCATATAGTCTTCTTGTTCCCAAGTGAACTTGGGACCATGCTTTGAATTCCAACGAACTTTCACAAGTGGAATTCTACTATGTTTCAAACTCTTAACCTCACGATCCATAATTTCTATAGGTTCCTCAACAAAACGTTAAGTCTTGTCGATTTTGATTTCATTTAACGGCACATGCAAATTAGCATTCCCCAAACACTTCTTTAAATTTGACACATGGAATGTGTCATGTACACCAGTCAATTCCTCAGGCAATCTTAACCGATAAGCTACAGGGCCAATCCTCTTAAGGATCTCGAATGGTCTAACATATCTCGGTGCTAACTTACCCTTTTTCCCAAAACGCATCACACCTTTCCACGGTGACACTTTTAACAACACATTCTCTCCAACCTCGTACTCTGTCATCTTACGTCCACTGTCCGCATAACTCTTTTGACGATCTCTTGCCGCTTGGAGCTTTTCCTTTATAACCACTACTTTATCAGTCGTTTCCTGCACCAATTCGGGTCCAATCAAACTACCTTCCCCAATTTCAGCCCATAACACGGGTGACCTACATTTTCTTCCATATAGTGCTTCGAACGGAGCACACCGAATGCTAGTGTGATAACTGTTGTTATAAGAGAACTCAGCTAACGGTAGGTGGACATCCCAACTGCCACCAAAGTCTATCACACACGCCCTTAACATATCCTCCAACGTCTGAATTGTACGCTCACTCTGTCCATCTGTCTGAGGGTGATAAGCCGTGCTCATATCCAATCGCGTTCCTAAGGCTTTCTGAAATGTTTGCCAGAGACGTGATGTAAACCGTGCATCACGATCCGAAATAATCGACACAGGCACTCCATGACGCGCGACAATTTCATCGGTGTACAACCTCGCCAATTTCTCCGTACTATAATCTTCACGTATTGCCAGAAAATGTGCTGATTTGGTCAATCTATCAACTACAACCCATATCGCATCGTGCCCACTCCTTGTTCTAGGTAACTTTGTGATGAAGTCCATAGTGATGTTTTCCCACTTCCATTCAGGTATCTCTGGTTGTTGTAATAAGCCCGAAGGCCTTTAATGCTCAGCCTTTACCTTTGCACAAGTTAAACATTTGCTAACATAGGTAGCAATATCCCACTTCATTCCCGGCCACCAGTACATATCTCGAAGGTCATAATACATCTTATCCGCTCCAAGATGTACGGAATACCTGGACTTATGAGCATCATCCATAATTACTGTTCTCACACCTCCTACTAACGGAATCCATATTCGATCCATAAAGTACAAACTTCCGTCTCCGTTCCCTTCCATCTGCTGATCTAAACCATGTAAC
>BQNB010146370.1:0-16584 GCA_026074375.1 Tanacetum coccineum
TTCATAACATTACGTGAGGACACGGCAATACCCTAGTATGGGGGATTTTGGTATGTGCTTAATTACACATACCATTTTCCTTTAAAAACGGACTTAAACGACTAAAAATGAACCAAAATACATCGTATTTGTATGTTTTGCATTTGTATTGTTCAGGAAACAGATATTCAAGAAAAGGAACAAAAAGAAAGCCAAAAATAAACAAAACCAAGCACGGAATGGAAAAGACAAAGTCAAAGGTCATCCAATTGAAGAAAATACAACTTGAGGGACTAAAAATTACCAAATCTCAAGTTGTATTACAAGAATTAAAAGACAAGGGTCAAAATTGCAAACCGGGCAAAGATTGCATTCAAGTTATATAACTTGAGGGGACAAAACTGCCTACTTACCCAAAAGCCTTCTTTCCCGCCCCAACAAAAACCCAGGTACAACTTGGATGTCGTCCCATACCTTCTACCCTGCAAAACCACTCAACACCCTAGAAAAATCATTTCAACCACTCCTCTATCAACCCCCCAGTTGTATAAGTGCCATGTTGGCAATCCCTCACCATTCCCAAGTATTCTCAATGGCTGAGATTGACTCCAAAGAAGCACAAAAGAAATTGAAGGCTGGGATTTGCTTTAGAATTACCTCACACAACAAGCACACTTGGTTTTTGCTCTCACAAAAGAAGCACAAGCTGCAAGTCCAAGAGATGAAGACTTCGGCTATATATAAGAGCCTTTTGTAAGCCTTGGAGGCAGTGAGTTTTTAATTAATTTTAGTTTTTAATCCTAGCTTAATTTTTAAGTCATTTACAGCTTTTTATTTTCAGTTTTTAAAGTCATTTACAGCTTTTACTTCTAGCTTTGTAACACTTTCAAGTTCTAATGCAAGTTTGAGTTTCTAAAGTCAATTTACAATTCCAAGTGCTAAGTTTCTCAACTGTATTGTTTTGTGTTCAAAAAGCTCTCAACACAGCTTACTTATAAGCTGTTTTCATTAAGTAAAAATAAAAAGTTAAGTAGTTAAGAGAAAATCACACAAATCACTCTCAAATATACCACAGCTTATGTTATAGATGATAAGCCAGTTCTGGATGGGCTTATGGACTCTCACTAGCTTGTTTTATACAAGCTAGAGCTTGTAGATTCATTGTTTGACCCTGTTTTGAGCAAGGGTGTTGTAAGTCTCTCTTTTTCTTATTGTCCTTATTTACTACAGAACTGCTTATAGTGCCTATCTTGTTGAGTTATTAGTGTAAAAGTAATTTGTGTAACTTTCTTACTTAGTACTGTTAGTTCATTTGATAAAACTGTTAGTATTGAGTTACATGCTAGGACTAATTTAGCTTATTTAAGTGCCGTAATGACTGATTGATGAAATTTCGCTATAAGTGTTTTAAATTTGTTATTTTGTTTATCTGTTTTTAATTAGTTTGAAAGTAAAAAAATGATTTTTTAAGGAATGTTTAGAACAAGCGAGTATAACTCAAGTTAGTACTGTGGTTATTTTCTTGATTACATAGGTAGTTAGCAGTACTAATCATGGCTGAGCAGTTACTAACTCAACGTTAGTAATGTTTGTATGGTAGTTCAATTTAGCTCATCAGCTTATTATTTCAGCTTGTTTAAGATTTCCTTAGCTTTTTAGAGTAGATTAAACCATTTTCCTTTACTATTTTTAGGAATAAGTTTATTTAAGCTTATTTTCCTTTTCAAAGTATTTTCAATAATGTATCAGTTTGTAGCTTTTTAGCTGTTTTGTCTACATTTTAGTTATTCTAGTTGGCTATTATACCTAACTTACTAAGTGCTTATTAAGGTTAGGTGAATATCTGATTTAGCTTATTTGCTTATTTCTTGTTTAATCGTGTTTTGTTAAGGCTAGCAGTACTAACCTTAAGCTAACAGTACTAACTTAAAACTAGCAGTACTAACTCCAAGTTAGTATTGGTAGTTAAAACTGTTAGTACTGTTGTTAGTACTGTTGAGTTTATCTTGCATAATTTAGCTTAATTACTTTTTGAATTTGCTTATTTAGAGGTAGTTTAGCTTATTTGATTTATCTTAAGCTTATTTGAGTTTATTTGTGCCTTTGTGTAAAAGTTTTAAGTGTTTTTGCCATTCCTAGCTTTTATTCTTGTTCCAGCTTCTTTTTCTTTGCTTATTTTTATGTGCATTTGCTTATTCAGTGTTAGTGCCCAATCATTCCTTGTCACATTCAAACACCAATCATCAATCGTCTCTCGATTTTCCATCTCTAGCCTCGTTGGGACATAACGACCCGGGAACACTCTATACTGCTTTCGGTTTCATTGCTCTCGCGGTTTCTGATCCTTTGTTGTATTTATATTATATATAGATATGTTTTAAGGAGTAAGTTTGCGCGAGTCAGGGATCAACAATATTATAATCTTGTTCCTTTTCCTTTACAATTTTATCCTTATCATGGACTGATCCCAGTGGTATATATGGTTGCACTACTGGTTTAAGGTTGGGTAAAGTGTGTATGGTAGGTGTTAGAAATTGCCTCAGCCTTTCTACATCCTTGCTTGTAATGTCCCAACCGACATCCATGTCCCCTTCATCTTCCTGAGCTTTCGCATTATGAATTTCCTCAGGATTTCCAATCATGCTAATGGTTTTGCAAGTTTTATAAGGGCTACCTATTTGTTCCTTCAAATGTCCTAGAAACGGCGTAGGTCATAAGTCACGAGGAACCATGTCCTTCATGTTTTCCTTACCCATTGTTGTTATTACCTTGACTTTTTCTCCTGTATTAGTGTGGACTTTATAGGTTAATTGATAAGCTTTTTCTGTAGGTTCTTTGTTGTGTTTCTAAGTGCCTTATGTTTGTATTTTATGTTTTCAAGGATCTTCTCATTCTTTTCATCATTAGACTTATTTTTAATTGTGTCTTCGCAAAATTTGATGATGGTTTCTTCCAAGGATTCCATATATCTGCTATACTTGATTGCCTCGTTCTCTTTTTTGAGAGGGTACTCATAGGTTAGATGTTCCCCTTTGAAACTTTCGTGAATGGCATCAACATGGTCCAGGACATCGTTGATTCTTTCCCTATTGGTTGTTTCATCATACCAGTCATGCGAATGGTCTGCCATGACTTGTATTGATTCTAGGGCTTGTCTTGGTGTCATAAGAGGAATGAACCCGTTAGAGTCAAGAATTTTACAGGTGGAGATGTCTAATCCAGTGTAGAAGATATGAACATTCTGTTGACTGTTCAGATCGTGTAACGGATATTGGTAAAGAAGATCATTGTATCTTTCCCAAGCATGATACAATGTCTTGTCCCTATCTTGCTTGAAATTGCAGATTTCTTCTAATTTCTTGGCAGTTATGAAAGGTTGACAATATCTCCAAATAAATTCTTTTTTAAGGAGATCCCATGTAGTGATTGTCCCTGCTGGAAGCCTGTTTTTCCATCTCAAGGCTCGTCCCTTGAGTGTAATTGGAAATACCCTAAGCATAATTGCATCGTGAGTGACGCCAGGGAAGTGGAAGAGATCCACAATCTCTAATACCGTACGCACATGTCTGTAAGCATCTTCATCATCGGTGCCTGCAAAAAGTTTGCGTCTTAATTCCCTCATAAAGTTTGCATTTATCTCAAATTCGATGTCATCGCCAATCTTGGGGTTCACTATCCCTAGTTGAATGTCATCTGGAATCAAAGTTATGTACTGCTCCATGGTGAGCGCACTGATGTCTACATCATCTTCCATATCCGAAAACTTACAAGAAAAACTAGCAGAATATATTTACAAAAGGTTTTTTCCCCCCCCCATTCAAAACAACTCTCACTGCTACCACCCACTCACCTACAAAATATTTATGTATACATAAATTCAAATTATTACTAATTTTTAGCTCCCCGGCAGAGGCACTAAAAACTTGATGCGTATTTTATTTTAACATATTAATTTATCAAGTTTTAAATTTATAAAACTCGATCTACCTGACAACACACTAACAGGCAGAGAACCCGATCATGGGTAGTATGAATGGTAAATCCAAGGTCGTCCCAGAGCTAAGTTGTAATTAGTTTTAATTTGAAATGTCACGTTTTAAAAAGGATTTTTGGATTGATTTGAAATAAATAACAATAAAATTAATTACTAAAAATTAAAAAAGTAGGAGATATCAGGAGAGAAAATGGTGCTAACCTAGTTACTTCATTACTTCTATTATGAAAACGTTTCCTGTGCAATGTTAAAATATGGTTTTTTTAGGGTTTCTAGGTGATAGACTTAAATAAGTATATTTAGTCTATCTTATACTTCTCGCAATTCTGACTCAGTCCAAATCATATAGGAGGTAGGATATCCAGGTTGCAATGATTAATCTCAACTATTCCCAAAACTTATCTAATAACCTATACAGATTACTGGACCCCTCTGAAAGAGTTCATGTGCTTTTTAAGTACATTGAGTGATAAGTGCAAAGACTGGTCAGTTCCTACACCAGGGATGGAGTCATAGATCCTCCCTAGTACCCGATGGATCCCATATTGACATGATAATCTAATAATGGGGCAAGCAAGGTCTAAACCACCCGTACTACCAAAACCCAGGGTTACATGATAGTCAAGGAATATCTAACAAAACCATAATCTAACAGGAAACAAACATCATAACAATAGTAACTACATAACTAGGCCAGCACTTTAAGTGCTTAGCCGCTCATGGTAACGGAAACACAGCAAGAAATAGAAGTAATCATAGATTGAAAGCTCATAATTCTTACAGTATTCGTATTTGAATGATTAAATACAAAAAGTAAGTAAAGTGTGATCTCCCTTGGACTCTAGGTGGAATTCTTTGAAGGTTGGAAGCCTTTGTCGCCTCTCCAATTGGCTATGGAGGAAGTGATGTTGGAATAGCTTGAACGAGGCCTCTATTTATAGGTATCGAACATGTTACAGCGTAACTGATAAAGTGTTACGCCGTAACCTTCTTACACGGCATTCCATAAATAAGCAATTGTTGCGGCATAACCAGATATTGCGTTACTCCATAACCTTCAAATATACGTACGTGATCTTCATTCCATATTTGTGTATCTTTATGGTTACAGCGTAACCATAAGGGGTGTTACGCCGTAACTTTATCTTGGGTAAGATTTCCTTCTAAATACATGTTTACAGCGTAACTAGATTTGGTGTTACGCCGTAAAGTTGTCCTTGATCTTCGTACTTGCTTAATATATGTTACGGTGTAACCATTATTGGTGTTACGTCGTAACATGCTTCAGATAATTTAGCCTCTTTAAAGTCCTTTTTCCCTTGTTTCTTGTCATTTTCCTGCATTTCTCCTGAAAACTACAAAATGATAGAAAATATCTCGTCTTCGAGTATTAGTGAAACATTTACAGGTAATATAGGGGGTATTTTGCTACTGAAAAGTATTAAATATTTGATCGAAACATTAAAGGAATCAGAAAACCCCAGGAAAGAAAAGTTGGAACCGCGTGCTGACGGAACATTGTGTTTGAATAACAAAAGTTGGTTGCCATGCTTTGGTGATCTAAGGACTTTGATTATGCATGATTCCCATAAGTCAAAACATTTTGTTCATCCGGGTTTCGACAAGATGTACCAAGACATGAAGAAATTATACTGGTTGGCCAACATGAAAGCTGACATTGCCACCTATGTTAGCAAGTGTTTGACGTGCTTAAAGTTCAAAGCTGAACACCAAAAACCATCTGGTTTGTTGGTGCAACCTGAGATTCCTCAATGGAAGTGGGATTATATCACCATGGATTTTATCACCAAGCTCCCAAGGACGTCAAGTGGTTATGATACCATTTGGGTAATTGTAGACCGACTTACCAAGTCTGCACACTTTTTACCGATGAGGGAAAATGACCCAATGGACAAATTGACAAGACTATACATGAAAGAAGTAGTCACGAGACATGAAATACCAGTCTCGATCATTTGTGACCGTGACGGTAGATTTACGTCACAGTTCTGGAGGTCATTTAAGAAGGCTTTGGGCACTCGATTAGATATGAGTACTTCTTACCATCCGCAGATTGATGGACAAAGCAAAAGAACCATTCAGACACTAGAAGATATGTTACGCGCTTGCGAGATAGACTTTGGAAATGGTTGGGATAGACACTTATCGCTAATTGAGTTCTCATATAACAATAGTTATCATGCGAGCATTAAAGCTGCACCATTTGAGGCACTTTATGGTCGTAAGTGTCGTTCACCTATTTGTTGGGCCGAGGTCGGAGATACTCAGCTTACCGGACCAGAAATCATTCATGAAACAACCGAGAAAATCATGCAAATCAAACAAAGAATTCAAACCGCTCGTGATTGCTAGAAGAGTTATGCCGATGTGAGTGCTGATGTGAGGCGTAAGCCTTTGGAATTTCAAGTTGGAGACAGAGTTATGTTAAAGGTCTCGCCTTGGAAAGGGGTTATCCATTTTGGCAAACGGGGGAAGTTGAACCCAAGGTATATTGGCCCTTTCAAGGTATTGGCAAAAGTGGGAACCGTTGCTTACAAACTAAAACTTCCTCAACAACTAAGCAGGGTTCATAGCACATTTCATGTGTCCAATTTAAAGAAGTGTTTATCCAACGAGCCGTTGGATGAAATACACATTGATGATAAGCTTCACTTCATTGAAGAACCAATGGAGATCATGGATCATGAAGTCAAGCGGTTGAAGCAAAGCCGCATCCCCATTATCAAAGTTCGATGGAACTCTAGGAGAGGTCCTGAGTTCACATGGGAACGCGAAGATCAATTTCGAAAGAAGTATCCGCATCTCTTCACAAAAACAACACCCTCGACAAGTGCCGCATCTTGAGCCTTGCGGACAAGGCTCCTTTAACGGAGGAAGACTTTAACAATTCGTTATTTCAGGTCATTTTACGACTCAATACTTGCCATTATTTATTTTTAGGGTTTTACGCGTTTGATTTTAATTTTCATCGTTTAGTTAAATCGCGTAAACTAAAAATCAACATCCAACGTAAACGGACATCAAACAAATAAAAGTTTAGTCAAGCAAGTGTTATATAATTATTACGAGGATAATTTATAACTTTTCATATTTTATTTTTATTGGTTACGTAAAACGTTTACGTTTCACAATAAAATACATTTAAGCATACACGGAAGCACCAATACCCATCTATACTCAAACAATTACCCACTTTTATACCCAATACACAAAAATTAAATCATTTCCATGATTATAAACCATAAGGGTCGGATCTATAATAAACACACACCAAACAAATTCAAATTTCACTTCTTATAATAAAACACATGCTTAATACTTCCACTAGTGTCAACTCTCATCCTCCTAGGGAGGAGGAGAGCACCTTACACATTGTCCTTAAAACCACCTCTTGATCCATGGTTTTGTATAATTACTTAGTAAAGACTTAACACTTGTCATTTTACAAAGAAAAATCAAACAAAAATACTCTTATTCCCTCTCTTAAGCCACAACTCAAAACTCATAAATAGGGTTTCCATAGTTTGATTTCTAGCAAGGTTATAAGTATACAAGTGTTCTTAGGTATAATATCTAAAGTATATCAAGGTGGTTTGGAAGCTTGGGTGTTGATTAATCAAGGGTTTATATCAAGAAGAAACTAGGGTTTTTTTAGGGTTTGATTGTGTATTCATCATCTCCATCCACTCTCTTAAGGTCTACATAAACCCTAATCTTTTCAAATTATTCATTTACATATTTTATATAATTGTTATAATGTTAATCACCACCTAGGGTTTGTTTTGTGGATTTATAAAATAAGATGAGCTTGATCTTGGATTCGAATTTATATAATCATGTAATGAAATGATGTTAAAAATATGATAGAACACAAGAAAAATACTTTATATAAGTGTTGGTTAATTTATAGATTTAGTTATAAATTAATTGTTGAAAGTTTATTATAATGTTTATATACAAATTATTGTGAGGACATTTTATTTGGACAAGAATGATGGACATGAATTTGAGGACCTAAAAGATGCAAGACTTGTGGTATTAATTAATATATAGGACTTGTACAAAATTTAACCAAGTGATAATTTATAAAACTAGTTTATAAACCACATATATATACACGGACTATTTTAATTATTTTGTGTAGATTCGAAGTTTTATAAATTCTGGAAGTATTTTTATATAGTAGTGCATTTCATAAGGAATCCAAGCATATAAAGAACTCGAAAAATGAAGCTATAACGAAGAAGTTATGATATTTACAAGATTACTATAATTAAATATATAAAAGTGTTTTTATAAAAGTAGTTTTATAAAAATTGGCACTGTCTCAGATCTGATAAAAATATATGGATATTTTATGATGATAGTACATGTTATGAGGATTCCAAGCATATAAAAAACTTGAAAAACGAAGCTATAACGAAGGAGATACGATTTTCGTAAGATTTAAAGTAATAAAAATAATTTTATAAACTGTTTTGAATTTACTATTTTGACACAGATTTTTATAAAATCTGTGAGTATTTTATTTGAATAGTTTATCTCGTCATGATTCCATACATATAAAAAGCAAGCGAAACGGAGTTAAAATGAGCAAGTTATGAGTTTTTAAAGATTTCGGATAAATAAAAATTAGAAAACTAACTAATTTTCTGTAATTTTTATTAAAATATAACAATCTGATAGGAATATAAAAAGTGGTTTACAAGTGTTCTCGGATCCGTTTGGGTTATAGGAACCTTAAGAAATATTGTAGTAGCATTTATATAATATTTATATACGTTTTTAACTTTATAAAAATTATTTTATAAAACAATTAAACTATTTATATAATATCATTATATAATCAATAAAAATATTAAATCATGTATTATTAACAAATAATCAATGGTTGGACAAAAATAATATTTTATTTTACGGATACATATACGTAGACATTTATTTAACAAATACGATTTAAATATTGTTTTGACTTTTTAAATTAAACAAAAGCTATTAGGTGGTGGTTTAAACATCTATAACATAAGATGTTGTAATTATATCATAAATACATAAACTCATACAAAAAAAAAACCCCTAATAATTAATTAGGTGCATTCTGAATTCGCTGAGACAATTCGCTTATCTTTGAATTATATAAATCAAATCCATTCACTTGAGGAGATCATAGCTCATTTTTATAGAATTACAATGAATTACAACTTTTGGGGTGAGAAAATGCATTTTTATTTATATATGACGCATACACTATAAATAAATTACAAGTTTGCCTAAGTAGCTATAACGCCACTATGCCCATGAATCATAACTGTCGATTACTGGTTTGTAAGTGCCGATGATATGAAAAAATCATTGGGATTGACATCCCCGTTCGGGTGAGTAGCGCTCACTAGTTTCGGCGGTACCGAACTAACGGACGTATACCATGTCGGATTTGGATGTTGCGGGTTGAACATCTACACAGGCACATTATTGGCATTAATTTGCACATACATACATGTTGTAGCTTCAGTGTCATGAGCTTAGCGAAGGCGTAATTACATTTTGAGATATTGTATGTGTTACATATCTTACACTTTAAAATCTTGTGGTCCTACTTTATTCATTACTTAAACTTGTGAATTCACCAACTTTATGTTGACGTTTTAAAGCGTGTTTTTCTCGGGTCAATAAGGTACAAGAAACAAGGATACATTGGTGGTCATCATTTTGGAGTCACATTACTATAAAGATTTGTGTGCATTACATTTTGGGAATATCTGTTATGTATTAAAATCTTTACATTTTCAAGGATGAACAAATTAAGCTTCGGGCTTTTGTAACAAACAATTTATTTAATCCAATGTATCATTTTCAAACGACTCATATAGAGGTCGTTCTCTCATCGTGTGCTATTGATCTATGAAGTAACACTCTCAGACCCTTATTCCGCTGCGACCCAATTTGGGGGTGTTACAGTTAACATATAGCTTTGATGGAATGATGCTTTCAATATGTTACACAACATATGAATTTTAAGGAAAAACATAGTGCTCCCACTTGATGTCAGGTGTACTCAAGAGTTATCTTAATTTAATAAAAAATCATATTGTAATTAAACTTAAGATCTCAGCTCCTAGTTGCATGATCTAATCCACACTTGGATTGTTTTATCTTGTATGCTTTATAAAGATTATTTTGAACTCATAACCCTTTTTGATTACACACCGTCCTCGCAAAGGTAATCATAAAGGAAAGAGTTATAAAACTTAATTGCCATATTCCATATTCAAGGAAACATGTATGACAATTAATTATCTTTATAAAGTTAATGCGTGTAGAAAAGAAAATTTAATCACAGTCAATTGCTTGAGTATGATTAAAAACTCTTATCATCAGTCATGCATTAATATGTATACAATTTTGTCCTTGCGAGCCTTTCTTCAAAAGAAACTCATTCTAACCTCACAGTTTTACTGTTTGGTGAAAGATCAATCAAGCTCAAAACATTGATTGTCTTTTAAGGACTGCATCTTATCATTCATAGTTCTAAGACATTTATCTGATTCAAAATGTGATAATTCATCTTATTTAGTTAGCAGGTTTACTATGACCCTCTAACTTATATTCCTCAACATTGATATTAAAATATCACTCCATTAATGAGGCATCCTTGCGGATTTATGAATGAGAGTTACATTATACTTTGGTTCGACATTTTCATGTTTAACCTTAGTATGGCATCAGCAAGTGAATTCAGAAGGTTATGTATTTTGTTCTTGAATGTCTTCAAGATTCGTGGATGCTCCCACTTACTTTTGTAAGTAGAGATAATTCTCTAAATACTAAGTATTTAACAACTAGTAAACCATTTACCTACGAGTACGCAGCAAATAGATCTAGTTTGATATTAAAAATTAACACACTAAAGTAAGTAATACTAACCTTTATGTTTAATGATAAAAATCAATAAACGAGAATCTTGATCTTGAATCTTAGTGATTAAGTTATCACCTCTGCGGTTGCTCACACAACACGTCAAACAAATACGTCACGATGCTAGTCGTCACTTCACGTCTCTCATGCAACACGTGTAATACTCTCTGGTAGCTAGTACCGAAACCATCCGTGTAGCTCGAACCAAAAATCAAGAAACCCTAATAAAGGTTTGAACCAAAAATCGGTTGAGGTAGAAAACCAAAAACCAAAAACCAAAAACCAAAAAACCCAAACAACAAGTGTAGAAACTCTTGGATCTTGATATCACATGATCAAATCCCCTAGGGTTATGTACTGATCGTCGAACACAATAGAAACAGTATGCATGCATTAAAAGGTTATCATGCATGTAACTATGCATGGATATATACTATGTTTTGATGTCATAGGTATAGGTTTAGGTTTTTGTCCCATGCATTCAAGCGTAGGAATTATTATGGAACAATATGTGTCGTCTGCTATGATTGTGATGTGTGGAATCGAGTGAATGAATGATTATGAAGGAAAGAGATGAGGTATTTATATAGCACATCAACCATAATTGTAGATAAACTAGGAAACAAATAATTCCTTAGTTTATCATAATTCATAATCCTTATCACATATCAATCCAAAACTTGATCTAAGACCCCTTCTAGAACCTCCTAGGGTCCGGCCTCCAAAAGGGTCCATAGGGTTCGGGTTTTGTCAATTTTAGTCCCTTCGGTTTATATATTTAAATACCCGTTAAGTTAGTTATAAAATCATAACGCTAACTACCGGTTATTTAAAATATTTCGTGAAGCATATTAAACCTTTAATAATAAATAAATAAATATTAAATGTTTAATAAACGTACTCTTCGTGTCTTAACGTGTGTGCGAATCCAACTAACATATTCCAACAAGAGGAAGACCTTTCTCTGACACCATGAACAGATTATGAAAAAAATAGTAACAAAAATCCTGAATCTCAATTCAGGAACAATCAATAACCTCTCAAACCAAACAGATCAAAAGATGTTGATCTCAATCAGCAAACTGAAACAAATACCAAAATTCACCCCAACTAATTTGTTGTGAATCTATTGTCTAAATGATGATAGTTTTATTACAATGAATGAATCAAAGATTGAATAAAGAGATCAATCTAGATCGTAAGTAAATTTTGAGAGAGAGAGAAACTGCGTTTTGGT
Source organism: Tanacetum coccineum (assembly GCA_026074375.1). Lineage (NCBI taxonomy): Eukaryota > Viridiplantae > Streptophyta > Magnoliopsida > Asterales > Asteraceae > Tanacetum > Tanacetum coccineum. The sequence goes on from BQNB010146370.1 coordinate 12,147, forward strand.
ATAGAGAGTGAATAGAGAGATTAGGGTTATGACTTAATTCCTTTTATAGCCAGCTTGGAATTGGGGGATGACAACATAAGCGCTTCATCTTTATCAAACTTGACACTAATACCAAAATACACCCACCTAATTTGTTGTGGATCTATAATCTAATGATGGTAGTCGATTACAATGAATGAATCAAAGATATAATAAAGAGATCAATCTAGAATCGTAATAAATGATGAGAGAATAGAAGTATTGCGTTTTAGTAAGAGAGTGAAAAGAGAGATTATGTTAAGACTAAAAATCATAACCCTTCTTCCTTTATATGCCAGCAGAAATTGGGGATGAAACAAGCAAAAGCTGCATCATCTTATACACAAACATGACACTTGAGCGCAGCAACTTTACCAACCCGTTATAGCTGACAATACAAGAATGACAAGTTAGTCCCTGTAGTTTATGTTCTAAAATAAGATTATCTTTCACAATAGCTCAAACAAACATACGTAACCCGAGCTAGTTGTAAATTGCAATCTACCACGTTTTCAATATTTTCTGACTTTCTCTTATAAGTACTTCAAGAAATTTCTCCCATAAATACATCAAGAGATTTATCATAATAGTAAAACCAAAAGCTATGGAGATAAAAGGCCATGTTTTGGTGTTTCCATACCCAAGCCAAGGCCACATTAACCCTCTCCTCCAATTTGCCAAAAGACTTGTTTCCAAAGGCCTTAAAGCCACAATTGCCACAACTCAGTATACCGTCTCCTCCATCTCGGCCCCATTCATTGAGGTAGAGCCTATATCCGATGGCTTCGATGATGGAGGGTTCGCCAAGGCTAAGTCTGAAGAACTCTTCCTCGAGTCATTTAAAACCAACGGCTCACGTACACTCACTCAACTCATTAAAAAACACCAAACCACAAAGGAGCCAATAACTTGCATTGTGTATGATTCATTTTTGCCTTGGGCTCTTGATGTGGCCAGGGAAAATGGGATTCTTGGTGGCCCGTTTTTCACAAACTCGGCAACAGTGTCTGCTATATTCAGCTTGATACATGCCGGGAGTTTGAAGTTGTCAGTGTTATTGGAGGATTGTCCGGTAGTGATACCGGGCGTTCCTCCATTGAATTTGGAAGATTTGCCTAGCTTTCTTAACGCACCCGAAAGTTATCCAGCATACTTGAGGATGAAACTGAATCAGTTTTCGAATTTGGGCAAGGCTGATTGGATCTTTAGCAACACTTTCCATTCATTGGAAGCTGAGGTTATACTTAATTACATATATTTTGCATACAAAAACTCATATTAAGGGTCATTTTAAGTTTTTATCTTTAGTAAGAACAAACTTCAATTATCAAATCAAAGGTGTATATGATGGAAAGTTGAGTACTGAATATCATCTCTCAGTTACGTGACCAATTTGATGATTTGTTAGATGTTGTTTTTTTCTCATGTTTGGCATACTGATACATCTTTATCCTTTTCGGAGTTACTAGCATTGCAAATGTATTTATTGTCCAATAAACAGGACCATAAAGTTCTCAATTATTTAGAAACTGAGATCTGATTTTGCACCCATATTTTTCATAAATAACTTGTGAAAAACAGAAAAGTGGGTCTAAGAACTCACTGTTGTATTTTGGCAAGTATATAATTGACGTATATGAAAGTGCATATATATAGTCCATAATCCATACTAATTTGCGCGCCTTTTTTGTTTAACATGATAATAAATGTAGGTGGTGAAAAGCATGGGTGATCGATGGCCAGCAAAATTTATAGGTCCAATGGTGCCATCATTCTACTTAGATGGACGAATTGAAGGTGACAAAGGGTATGGTGCAAGTTTATGGAAACCACTTGATCATGGGTGCACCAAATGGCTTGAAACCAAGCCCAAAAACTCAGTTGTTTACATATCTTTTGGGAGCATGGTGTCACTATCCCAACAAGAAATGGAAGAAATAGCATGGGGTTTACAAGATAGTGAGCACTACTTTCTTTGGGTGATCAGAGATTCAGACAAACACAAATTGCCCAAAGGGTTTCTTGAACTTTCCACAAATGATCAAGAAAAGGGTATGATTGTGAATTGGTGCAACCAGCTTGAAATGTTGGCTCATGACTCGGTAGGTTGTTTCGTGACACATTGTGGGTGGAACTCAACACTAGAAGGGTTGAGCCTTGGGGTGCCAATGGTTGGGGTTCCCAAGTGGGCTGACCAATTGACCGATGCTAAGTTTATAAAAGATGTTTGGCGTGTAGGTGTTAGGGCTAAGGCGGATAGCGAAACTGGGATTGTGAAAAGGGAAGAACTTGTATCGTGTTTGAACGAGGTGATGGGTGACGGGGAGAAGGGTCTGGAGATCAAGAAGAATGCTAGAAAATGGAGGGAGTTAGCTAAAGAAGCGATTAGCGAAGGTGGGAGCTCGGATAAAGCCATTGATGAGTTTGTGGTGGCATTGAAGGACATACACAAGTGAAAAGATATGTGTTCATGTTGATTCTAGTGCATCAAGACTATCATCGTGGGTTTGGATTAATAAAGGGTGATCTTGTTACATCAAGGCTATTTGGTTCAATAAAATAAGAAATATTTACAAGTAACTTAAGTATGTTGATGGAAAATGATTCCTTCAAACAGAGCTTCTTAAGATGAATTAAGTCGCTTCTAATTTTGATAAATTGTAATTTTAGTTAATTTGAATTAAATGTGCTGTTTTTCTCAAAAGAAAATTTCAAGTTTAATAACATAACTTATCAATGGTCATTTGTTTTAGTTGCATTTGGTGCTCATCAAATGCTAATTATGGAAAGACAACTATAGACGTATAGCGGTGATAGTGTATAAGTACAACAACTTGTTTCCGTGTGGATTTTTTTCTTTTCTTTTCTTGTTAGGTGTAAGGGAAAGTGGAGAAAATTTATGGATTAAATGGTAATTAAGTATTTAAGTAATTAAGAGATTGTATTTGCCTTTTATAAGTTAAAGTATTTTGGTTACGCAACATTACTTAAGCAAGACCAAAGTCTGACCATTTTATATCTATACTACTATATAAAAATTAAGATAAGAAGGTGCAATCTTGACCATCCATTTCATTTTAAAAAACCACATCATAAAGTGACATGTGTCACTTTTTGATTAAAAATTCACCTCTATTTTCAAATTGAAATATCTTTTTATCAATTTAATTTTATTATGATCTAATTTCACCATATTTTTTAAAATTTTATGCTCTTTCATTCAACATCCATTTTGACATATTTTTATAATTTTTTGTTTTTTACATTTTTAGCGGGTTTATTTTATGTTGATTTGTATTTTTTACAACTTTAACCTTAATTAAATATGAACTTGATACGTTAAAACTATATATTTTCGGAGAGAGTGTTGTCTTTTTACATGCGAGAATGATGATGTTAATATGGTATTGCGGGAAAGCTACGGGAAACTCAAACGAACACATACATTCAAATTGTTGTGAAATGAAATTACTAAGCGGGTAGGAAATTGCGTAAAGAGTTGAGTTAGTAAAAAATTTATTGCCGCCGCTATGCGCGGGTAACCAACTAGTTTATCATAATACGGAGAAGGAGGAACCATTCCCTCTCTTGAAATTTCAATAAAATTGAATCGAATCGAAACTGGAAATCATTTATATATAGAATTGAAAAACGAACCGAATATGATCTTTTCGATTTCGATCAAACCAGTTCGGCTTGGTTTTTCGATTCGGTTTGATTTTCGATCAATTTTGCTGAGCCTTAAATTCAAGATTCAACTTTCTACGTTTCATAAAATGGGTTTTGCTAACCTCTGCCCACTGGGCATGGTTTAATCAGTTTAAAAAATGAATGTTTTAATTCATTCAATGATTCAAGTGAAAATCTTGTTCAAATATAGTAATTTACAAGTTCATTTAATGTGTATTTAATGCATTTTCTGGTTAATTAGAAAAGTTGTAGAGATTAACAAAACGTTAAAAGAAACATTAAAAATTAAAAAAAATTGGAATCACATCCCAAAAAATAATAATTTTTTTATACATTAAAAATTTCTATTAGTACTGGAAACTTCCTCATAATCAAATTACGTCCCTCTAATTTAGGACATAATAGGGAAAATCACAAAAATACCCAATTTTACAACCTCACTTCATAAAATACCTAACTTTTTAGCCAAAATGCCAAAATACCCATAAAAATCGCAAAATTCGTCACTTTTGCGAAATTGAGAAAAAAAACAAAAAATTTCGATAATTTTAGAAAATATCGCAAAATTTGCGATAATTTTTGAAAATATCGCAACATTTGCGATATTTTATAAAAAAATCGCAAAATTTAGAAAAAATCGCAAAATTTAGAAAAAATCGCAAATTTTAGATTTTTTTATCTTCAATTTGCGATTTTTTTAGAAATATCGCAAATTTTCGATATTTCTGAA
>BQNB010146371.1:0-16584 GCA_026074375.1 Tanacetum coccineum
ACACAAGCATTAAAGCTGCACCGTTTGAAGCACTTTACAGAAGAAAGTGTCGTTCACCTGTTTGTTGGGCTGAAGTTGGAGAAGCACAGCTCACCGGACCATAGGTTATTCACGAGACTACAAAGAAGATCTTTAAGATTAGAGATCGCATGCAAGCAGCATGTGATCGACCAAAGAGCTATGCTGACAAGAGGCGTAGACCCTTTGAATTTGAAGTTGGAGAAAAGGTTATGCTCAAGGTCGTGCCCTAGAAGGGTGTAATGCGATTTAGAAAACGTAGAAAGTTAAACCCTCATTATATTGGACCCTTCCAAATCATAGAAAAGATTGGTCCAGTAGCTTACCATGTGGAATTGCCTCAAGAACTTAGTCGAGTACACAATGTGTTTCATGTTTGTAACCTAAAGAAGTGTTTGTCCGATGACACACTCGTTATTCCCCTGGAGAAAATCCAACTCGACGACAAACTCAACTTCGTTGAAGAGCCCGTAGAGATAATGGACCGTGAGGTTAAGCAACTTAAGAGAAGCCGTATACCCATCATTAAAGTCCGTTGGAATGCACGTAGAGGTCCAGAATACACGTGGGAACGTGAGGACCAGTTCAAGAGCAAATACCCTCACCTATTCTCACATCCACAATCTCCTACCACGTCTTTATTTCAGGATGAAATCTTCTAACCTGGGGAGGCTGTGGCACCCCGTAAGAATTTAGATTTCTCTTTTCATTAAGTAAAAGTTATGTACTGCAAGTTTGCAAATTTATCGTTAATCTCAACGATAAGCCATTTTATGATCGTCATGCTTTACTCCTTGTCATGAAAAGTTTCCATTTATGATCTTCATGCAATAATCCTTGCTCATTAAAAAATTTAATTAAACACGCGAAAACACCATATTGTCCTTGTGTCTAAAAATATTTAGAACGCGTAATGATAAAAAACATACTTAATTCACATTGTGAAACGAACCATTCACTTGTATCACTTTATAAAGCCATCTACATTCAATTTAATAATTGACAACCTATTAATCGAATTCAAAAATAGAATAAATTATATATATATATATATATATATAAATAATAAATAAATAGTAGTATATATATATAACCAATATATATAAAAAGTATATATAAATATAAATATACAACAATATATAAATAAATAATTGATAATGTGTATAAGCACGCGAGCGCGAGCCGTTCCACAGCAGAGCGCGCGCGCGCGTGCGCGCCCCTACTAATTTCTATCACTTTTAGCGCGACTCCAAAAGAATGGAAAGCTGTCTCAAACATCTGATACAAGAAGTCAAAAAGAAAAGTCAAGAACAGTAAGGATTCCAAATAGTAATAGGAATAGTCAATGATGACAAAACAAATTATGAGTTAACACTATGGCTTGCAATAAGAGGTTAGGACAGCCATTTCTCCTTGCAATATTTCAGTAACCGAGTGATAATTGAGTATAAATAAGAACCTTACATGCACACTTTTAAGCACCACTAAATATTGAAAACAAGAATTAAACAACACGGTTCGAGTTCGAGTTTCGTTGAGGTCAAAAGCCAAAGGGGCGTCAGTTTAAAAAGGAGTAGAAACCAAGTGTGGTTCGAGCTTCTTACCATTGATGAAAAACTAGTAACAAGGAAACTTTATCAAACTTTAAACGTATACATGATAGTAAACGTTGGCTCACTAAGGACACGGGGATGCTAGGGTTTTACTTAAATTTGTATAGGACCCTTAGAATGAGGCGTCGCTGCCATGGTCGTAACCCAGTGACTCGTGACTAACCACAACGAGCCTTTTGCGCATTGATGGTACATCACATGGTTTTGGTAAAGACGAGCAAATTGTGCTCGTTGTTTCGTGCCCAAGCTACTGCTACTGTTGGTTCGTGCCCACGGTGGTCTGTTACAACTGTTGAAACCATGGGCCTCGCAGCAGCTACTGCTACTGTTGCAGCCAAAAGGGTTGCGAAAATCATAGCCACACCTTTAGTTCGACCTTCATCCACCTCGTGTCTAACCATAAAACTTGGAATCATGCGGGTTTAATGGAAATTTAGTTATACATGCGTACGTATACAATGTAGGGGAAGAATAAAACCAAATGGTAAATATTAAAGGGTGCGTGGGTGAGAGACGAAAGCCACAACAGTGGCAGTCAACCCACTGTTTGGGTTTGATAGAAATCAGGATTCAGAAAAGAAATGGAAGCAGTTGTAGGCCGCATGAGTATTTGTATTTTATAGAAACTCTACATATAATATTTTCTAAACATGCATGCAATTCATAAGATTTTGGGACGTAAAGGGGTATTAGAACCCGCGTACTTTCGAACTTTTGGGTCGTTCCAGCCAAATCCAAATGGTTTGGGAAAGTCTTTAACGAGCCAAATGGTTACTTCGATAAGGGGGAATTTAAATGATACTTTTCGATGGCTTAGAAATGGGTAACAACGAAACCGAGTTTTAAATGGGTAACTAATCTTAGCACGGCTAATAAAACTTACTTAACACAAAAAAATATATATATTTTTTCAAAGCTATTCGGGTTTTAAACCTGAAAGGTTATAAGAGTAAAATAATTTAAAATATAAAAGTTGTATATATTATATATACTACTATTTGGAAAGTCAAGGGATTAAAAACGATTACATGAAAGTTTAGAAGGCTAATTGGGTAATTTACTTAATTTAGAAAATAGAGGGACTAAAATCCGCTATTTTGAAACTTAAGGGTATTAGTTGTAAATTAATAATCTTTAATAATTAATTAAACGAGTCGAGCGAACCGTGATGTATAAAATCGATAATTGCACCAATTAATTAACGGCTACGATGTAAATAAATAAGCGCGATAAAAAATATATAAACTTGAGTAACTTACAAGTAAGTTTTATATTTTTTTAAGATTAAATTCAGAATTTATCATAATTACTTAGATGTGCTGACAGAAGTCTCAATTGACGTGCATTGATCCATATCATTCTCCAGAACGATTAACGACAAGTGAGTTTTCAATCCCTACTCTACTAGTTTTACATCATCTTTTGGGTTAGAACATTGCTTAATTTTCAAACGTGTGAATACAAGTGCAATTACTCATTACTGAATGGTCTAAGATCCCGATTTAACCTGTTGCCATCAGCCGGATTTATCATGAACCGTAAATAACTTGTAAAGCGAGAAGTTATGGATAAGATCTATTTGGGAGATTGATGTCCCTGTTTTGTCTTAGACTGACATTAGTCTCAAGCAAACACAAAGTTTCATTTGAGTCAGATACGCAGTGTCCCGGGTTTAGCACCACCAGGGATTCAATAATTGTTGGTATAATAGTTCACGCTTCGTGTCAGAGCTTAGACAATAGTAATGCAATTTATATGATTTTGTTATCTTATGTGTATGAAATTCTTGTGATTTATAAAACAATTACACTTTTTCTCTGCTTAAACAAACCTATGAACTCACCACACTTTATGTACACTTTAGCAATGTTGTACTCAGGATATTTAAGAAACGAAGAAGCTATAATAGAAGTCTCATGCCACTACAGTCATTTCCCGATATCTGAAGATCACTTGTACTATTTAAAACGCTGTCGCATTGATTCAATTTCTTATGCTGTCTGCTGAATAGTTAAACAATTTATTATTTCCTAAATCTCTTTATGCATTTCTCAAAACGTCTCATATAAGATGTCGTTCAGTAATTGCTTAAAATTATTTATAATCAATGAAGATCACACGCCCTGTAGTTGCCATATACACTGAATAATTTGGGAATGTGAGACAACACTAATATATTGTTTAGTGGCTGAACTTTCTCAAATAGTTAACGAGTCAAATTGCTAATCTATTCTCATGACCTATTCCTAAGCAACCACTTCCAAACAACGATTCGACAAACAACAGTGATTCACCCAACAATTGCAACAAAGAACACAAACAAAACTGTATGCTGTAGAATTTATTGGAAACGTGAGCAATCCATGTGTGAGAAACTATTATAATTTTAAGTATAACTCTCTACAGTTAGATCAACGGCCATTATAATTTGTATGATAGTTTACTTTAAAGGTTTTTTCTATGTGTAATTAGTATCGACTATTATCGATTTTATATATTTGATGTCGGTTATTACCAGTTACATTATTATCGTAGCAAAACCCTAAAAAAAATATTTGGGGAAACTGCTTTTATCAAGTGATGTTAATATATTTGTATGAATTGGTTATGTGTAAATATTATTAACTACGATTATATTTCGTCTAGTCCAACATTTAGTTTTGGTTTAACTTGTGACAACGAGTTGTTTCTCACTTGCATATGTGTGGATAGACAAACAAGGTTAACAATGGTTATGTATGTTTCTTTAAACAGGTCGTCGAACAAGATTATTAAAAGCGAAAACTTAACGAGATAAATTTTAAATTACCGTGGTTAGTTGATTGTCCGTTTTAGGATAATAGTGAAGGAGTTATTTGATGTTTACCTTAGTTGCTAAATTCCATGATGAGATTTTTGTCTATACAATTTGATGTTTACTAATAGGTTGGAGCATAACTAAAACAGAGCGAAGGAGAAGAAAACTCAGTAAGTAAGGAGGATGTCGCTAAATGCACTAAGGTGAAGTTGTATCATTAATTCTGCGAGAATGGAAGTGTATGAGGGTTGAACCGTGTGAGACCAAGCTAACATGGGAATAGAAAATAAAAAACATATCTAAGAATGAATATAGGGATACATGCATAAAAAGATTTAAAATAACACCATATGTTATTCACTGTAACTTGCTCATGCAGAAAAAGGTCCAATGATGTATTGTTAGTTCAGTGAGATGACGTACAAACATTGAATATAGGTTTAAAACGAAGTCACGAACACACATCGAACACACATCAAGGAACCACACATTGAATGAAAATCAACATATTTTGAGTATGTTAGATTTTAAACATATTAGTTTGTGCGTTTGTTTAGTTCAAAATGGGTGTTTTGTATAGGGTTTTCAAAAGCGGATGTTTGTTTTTGATGTTTTGTTATCGAGAACACCAAATAAACTTGCATTTTAATATGAATGCATATTTATAATAAAATGATTAAAATTTTTACTCTTTTTAGGAATTGACAAGTTAAGAAAATGACTGACTCGCATATTTCCGATGAGGGTTAGTAATGAGGTTTCGGTGAGGGTTTCCTATGTAGCGTTTCATGTGCAGGTTTCATCATTATGGGTTTTCTTCTGATGGGGTTTAGGATGTAGTTTTTTGTAGTCTGGTTACTGTGTATAGGTTTCCTGAAGGTGGGTTCTTTGGTTGATTCCTAGATGGGAAATGGTTTCAAGTGGCAGGGTATGCTGATGGTTTATCTTACTGAGGTGGTTAGGTTTGTCTGGTGGAGGTTTTCTTTTCTTATGGAGGGTTTTCAGATGGAGGGTTTCTAAGGTTTGTTTATGACGAGGGGTTTCTAAAAACGGTTTTTCATTTTTGAGGTTTGGTTTCTGTAACAGATGGTCTATTTTCCTGGATGGAATTCTGAGATGGAATGTTTCTGATGGGTGGTTTATGCTGAGGTTCTCATGTATGGTTACTGATGATGTTTAAATGAAAAGGATTCTATTACGGGTTCTGCATAGGGAAGAGGGTCGTAGTAAACGTTACTATGGACTAATATCGTTCCTACAATTGCAGCCTACTTTTCGTTTCAGTATGGTTTGCATGACTATTGAGGTAACACTATAAGTTATAATTAAATGCAAGTGTTTTAGGACAACTTTTGAATATGACTATCTATGTTTTTACAGGATAGCTATTGACTAGCACTCGAGCTAGATAAGGCTTGGATACAAAGCACCAAGTCGTGAGCACATATAGATATCATATCTTCCCTTAGGAGGTAACGCTTTAATTTTCATCATTATCAAAACATTGGATGGTGGGTTAGAGGTGTTGATGCAAAATATTTTTGTAGTTAGCAATGTGTTAGAAAGTTTTTATGTTGAAAGCTGTTGATTGATTGTTTTGAATGGGATGCTGATAATAACCACTTTATATTGCATAAAGACATCTTTTTTTGTCTATATAAGGTCACTACAAGAATGTTGTTAACGAGGTTAGTGAAAATAGTGTTGCTGATATTGGTCCATGATGTCACTGATATGGTTACCGCATAAAGACTTAATCATGTTGCTCATAATGTTACTTATGATAAGAAGAATGTTGCTGATAGGTTTATTGATAACGGTTATTGCAACTGATAAAAATATTGTTGATAAGGGTTATTGTTTCTAATGGTGTTACTGATGAGGGCATCTGATATAGGGATCTCAATGAGGTTTTTGGAGTGTTTTTTATGTATGTTTCTGATGACGGGTGTTTCTGGTGAGGGTTCATGATAAGGGGTTCTTATGACGGGTTTCTAATGTCGGGTTGCTGATATTGACTTTGATCAAGTAAAAGACATGTGTGGATTGTGTGATGTTGTCAAGGTTTTGTATTATTTTTCAAACAAGCTATTCCATGTCCTATATAGTTTTCTACTTGCGGTTCTTAATTTCTTTACATGTTTTCCTTTTTTTGCGTATTTTATTAAGAGACATAATTATGTACTTTGCATATATTTTATTTTTATTGGTCCACAGTAAACGTCGTACAATTCATAATAAAAACATTTGGATACACTCAGAAATACCTATACATACCTAAACTCAAGAACTAAAACCACTTTTATTACCTCAACAGTTTAAATTAAATCAATTCTGTAGTAAAACACCACTAGGGCGGGCCGTTATAACACACAAAAGCACCTAGAAAAACCTTAAAAATCTCCTAATGGATCTTACCAAGTACAAGAACATCATTGGTTTAATTAATAATTGACCAAATGTTCCCTACAAGCCAATACATAAGGGTGTAATAACCCATTTACCGTTCTCCTTTTCCCAAGAGCCGCGTTAAACAATGATCCAACACACAATTTTATCATAAGATGTTCATAATCTAGCTCAATCTTGTATAAATAGCCTCTATTAAGAGGTGGTACTTGATGAGGTTTAAAAACAAGGTGTGATTAACGTAGAAAACTTAAAAACCACTAGGGCTTGATCGGTTTGGTTTTATTTGTGAAACCTAGAAACATGTTAACCAAGTATTTCCTATATATACTCACACTACCACACCATATTTAAGAACACCCCCCCCCTCCCCTTATAACAATCCCACACAACACGAAACAATCTCCTACTTTGCACTATTTGTTTCGGGTCCAACCACAGCCGATATCACTATCCACACAAACACGACATCACACTAGAAATTATCAAAGAATAAGTTATATACGTTTAAGGGTTTTGAAAGCAAGAAAGATTTGGTTTAAACTAAGCATGGTATACAAGTCGAGTTTTCGACGACTACACGACACCACTTTCAAGAAGCTTAGGACCTTGTAAGTGACTCAAGCCTATTTCAAATACAAGTTTCATGTTTGCTTCATGTGTCATAAGGCACGGTTATTATGTGTTAACAAGCTAAACATGGTCGTGCCTAGCATGACACAACCCATGTCCACGTCTTACAATATACAACATATATAGACTTGTGTGGTGAACCAAAAGCATAGGCGACGTAAACAAAGATTTGAGTATAATCAATGAATGTTTAACTTATGACATGCACATGTAAAATATTTAACACGAGAGGTTTTTTGATAACTTGATTTGGAAACGGAAAACACTTTCATGTCACTTACCATAATACTTAACAACTCGTCTGCACAATAAAGGATTTACACTATATGTAAAGCGAATCTAGGTTGTTAGGGAGGGGATATGTCGAAATAAGTTTAGCAAAACCCATAAGCCACGTCTTGTGACCAACAAAACTCAAACAAACTTTAAACCGGAAATTTAACTTACTATAGGTTGTATATACGAGCTAAATTAGAAGTTAATATGCCAGCATAAAAGTTAGTACTGCTAGCAGAAGTTAAGTAACTAGCTAGTATTTGTTAATACTGCTTAGTGTAAAAATAATACTATTTTTGAACATGTTTGGAAACGGAAACACTTTCATGTCACGTATCATAATACTTAACAACTCGTCTTGCTCAATAAAGGATGTGTACACTATAGTATATGCGAACTAGGGTTGTTTGGGATATGTCGAAATAAGTTAGCAGAAGTTAGTACTGCTAGCAGGGTTAGTACTGCTAGCAGAAGTTAGTACTGCTAGCAGAGTTAGTACTGCTAGCAGAAGTTAGTACTGCTAGCAGAGTTAGTACTGCTAGCATATTGTTAATACTGCTAGTATATTAATAATACTGTTTTTGACATTCCTGAACTTGAGGGACTGTTTGAAACTCATAAGAACCAAAAAGGTAATTTTTGTAAAATAAAGGGACTAAACGTATCAATATGGAAACTCGGGGGTGTAAACGGTAAATATTCTATTTTAAACTATAAGGACTGTTTTTGCCAATTATAAAAACCTAATGGTGTTTTATATAATTAAGTGATTTAAATAAACACTTATGGTATCGGACTAGTCATGATATAATACGGATACTTATATAACTAAAGTCACGCGAATGATAAATAGGTGTATTTATTATTAATACTTAAACACCTTGTAAACTTAAAAGTATATAGTCGTACACCTTTCCAAGAGCAAACGAGGAAAATGAATACAATAAACGGGTACACCACCACACAAGTGATAAAAGAATATATAAACTAGAAATTGTTATAGTTTATACATTGAGTCGTTAGCCTAAATATGTAGACTAAGACTTGACCGTAATTACTTAGGTAATTGATGGTGGGATTCACTACCTGCTTGGATATATAATATCAATCAGAGGACTACCTTCTAAGGTGAGTTCATAGCCTCATGTTTTATAATTATTTAGATGATTTACATCCTTCGGGTGAGAACGTGCTTGTTTTACAAATTGAATGCAAGTGTACATTTTATACAATGATTATGTGTTTGCCTAAGTAGCGATAACCCACTGAGCCGATTGTGAGCGCATAATGTTATAGATAGATTCAAATTGTGATTTACAATTCCTGTTCGGGTGATTAGCATCACAAGAACAAACGTATACCATATCGTGGAATTAGGATGTTTCTGGTTAAAACTTCATTCACGCTAAGGCATTCATTGTGGCAATATTTGCATTCATATATGTCGAGCTTTAGTGTCATGAGCTTAGGAAAACGTAATTACTTTTTATGATGTTTTCATTTATTGCTTAATCATACACATGGAAATCTTGCGGTCCTACTATTGATTTACATAAACCTATGAATTCATCAACTTTATGTTGACTTTTTAAGCATGTTTTTCAGGTCAATAAGGCACGAGGTGCGATGATACATTGGTTCTCAATAATTGAAGAGTCAACGTTTAAGATTTGGGGTCTTATTATATTTTGGGGACAATTGTTATAAACCAGAATCTTTACTTATAGTGTTAAACAATTTGAAGCAATGAGCTTATGTAACAAACAAGTATTTTTGTTAATCCAATGTATCTTTTTCAAATGACACGTTTAGTGGTCGTTCTCAAATCTTGTGCTATTGATCCATAAAGTAACGCCCTTGGATACTCAATATTCCGTTGCGTACTCAGATTTGAGGGTGTTACAGTTGCCTCTTTTTTAGAAATGACAACATAGCTAATTTTTGTGATTGGCAGTTTATCAGCTCTAAAAGAGATTTGATGGTTGTATTCCTCCATTATCTTAGCCTTCTTTACCTCATGTTTAGTCTATTTCTAAGCCTGAGCTTTCAATGTGGCTGGATTAAGCAACTTCCTTAGTTCTTGTTCTGATTTTTCTTTTTCAGCTTTCAAATCACTTATCCTCTTTAGTTTCTTGATTTGCCTATCGAATTCCTCTTGAGAAAGAGGCCCCTCTAGGGTAATAAAGGGTTTAAGCTTTGGCACTTTTGGATTAGATACTCCTTTTTCTTGATATTGAACAAGTTCATTCCATGGTTCTTCTGTAATGGCGGATGTCTTGCCTTTAGAGAGATCTCTGAGAGGTGTTGGCTCTTTTAGAAGGGTAGGAGAGTATTTTGAAGAGGTTGTTCTAAACAACTGATCAGTGAACTCTTTAACTGGTGGTTGTGGCTTGTTCGAGATGGGATGCATAATTTTGAATCTTTTGGACAATGGTTGTTTGTCAAGATCATCATCATCCTCTGAATTTTACTCAGTAGTTGTAAGATCTACCAAGTCCTTATCAGGGTTATACAGAACCATAACAGATTCTTCATTGACTTTTGTCTCAAAGACTGGGAGAGTTGATTCTTTGTAGGCAAGCCCCCCTGAATTTTAGGTGATAGTTCAGGATGGGTGATATTCTCAGCTGTCTTCTGCTCCCCCTGAGTTAGAGCAAGGATTGCATTTATATCCTTCTGTTTCTTCTCCCCCTTAGTAGTTTCATCAATGATTACTGCTAATTTAAGAAGGTCTTTCACGTCCCGTAGCGGAGTATACATATCTTGAAAAGATGAGCTATATTTTGAAATATGCTTGGTTTGAGACTGTAAGTCCTCACGGACTCCCTCCAGCCCAACAACTTGGACCTTTTTGGCCACCTCAAATTTGATTACTTTAGAGAGTTCCTTCTAAAGGGTGACAAATCTGTTACTCTGTGCAACATGGGATATATTGAACTGTCTATTCAGTTGTTTCACCACCTTTTTGTTTAGCTGAGCTTGTGTCTCTGCAAACTATTCAGAGATAGTTAAAAGAATTCTAGGTAGCTATTCTTTGAGATCATTGGTTATCATAGCTGGTTGAGATGACTTGATTTCATCAGAGACTGTTTAAACAATAGAAGGCTCCATATTTCCAAGCCTTGAATGAAGATAGCTGACTTCTTTATAGATATGATGCAGATGATCGGAATACTTACACGTTTAGCAAAAGCAATACCATATGAAGTGTGGGCAAAATGAGATACTTCATTGTCATTAGTATCATCAGATTCAGCATCTTCAAATCCAGAGAAAGATCTTATGTCATCATCAGGCATTAACTATAGATCAGAGTGAGAATCTTCTTAAATACCAGTTGATTCTTCATAGTCATTCATTATCTGATCTTGCACTTCAGATAAATGGCTGGTAAAGAAGGATTTGACAACCTTGATTTCTGACTCTATATCATAAGGGCTTTGTAGAGTTTATTGGGCTGCTTTGTTAACTTCATCTAGCTAGGTAGGAATCCCCTGAGTTTGTCCCTTAGTGACCTCCTCTTTCTTAACAATTTTCTCAGGTACCTACATAAACTTGTTAGTTAAAACATGTGAATTTGTAATAAGGTTGATGATCGCCATCCGCTGCCCCTAATAAGACTAGGTGTGATTATCTAGTCCTCTCAAAAGTCCTTTGAAAATTAAGATGAGAAAGAATAGACTTTTAGGACTCTTTTCAGTTGTGAGTTTGTAATATAGGGAAGGATCGCCATTCGCAGCCCCTAAGAAGACTGGGTGTGATTATCTAGTCCCCTCAAAATTCTAAGGCTTTGGGACTCTTTTCATTGGTTAATGGGACCTCTGAGTCTGAGTGAGTTCAGTTCCTATAAAGGTCAACTTTCATGCATAGATGGGATAATCTAACAAAGTTTAGAGTTTTTCAGAGTCAACATTAGACATTTTTAGTCTTTCTGTATCACTCTTTAAGTGCTGACACAAAGTGTACAAAAAATTTAGAATGTAAGTGCAGACTCAGACACTCTAGTAGGTCGGGGGTGGCCCTTAACTTCACCACTCTCTCCTAGAGAAGTTTAAGAGTGGCTACTTGCAGTGCCCCTTATATTTTAAACTGTTACCTCTGTGATATCAGTGGCTTTAAGCTAGTTGACCTGCACCTCTGCCATCACGGAGGCCTCTAGACTCTGAATGGGAACAGCGGTGACCACAAACTCCTTAGTTTCCTGAATATGGGTGGTTGTGGAGGGAGGATTCATTTCCCTGCTATTTTTGAAAACCTTTGGTTGAGTTAAAGATGGGATTATCTTCTTCTTAGATTTCTTAGCAGTTAGTGCTTTGGGCTGAGAAAGAGGCTGCACATTAGTATGCTTCAGCATTCACTTCCTCAGAGGGAAGGATCAAAGACTCATCAGGCTCCTTTGAAAGTTTAGATACTTTTAGCATATGAGAAGTCAAACTGACTTCAGATGCTGATGGGGTCTGAAAAGAAGTAGCTAAGATATGGTGTGGTTTTAAAACAATAAGAGATTCATCATTGTAGTTTTCACCTAAAAGTTATTCTAAAACCGGAGAAATATATCTTGTGTAGCAAACGTTTTTCTCCCTATTCTTTTTCCCATCATGAAGTTTGATAATCAGATACTTAAAAATGATGTCCCCAATATTTATTTCCAAACCACAAATCAAACAGTAAGCAATGGTTTGTTGACTAAAATTCATTTGATCATGAGACCCATGCATTCCCCCCAAACACTTAACAATGTATTGCATAAAGATCTTCCAAATTGGTGAAAAATACTTAAGTTTTAATGGTGAAGAATTCACAAGTTTAGTAGAGGTGAGAGATGGTTTGTCTTTGTCAGCCAAACCTAAAGTGGCCAACCCAGCCTTAACGGTTCCTTTGGGAGGAAGAGGCACAGCAGACTTACTATCGATGAGACCAATAGCAGTAAGAAAGTCAAAATGATTGAATGATAGTTGGTTTTCAAAAAGGGATAATGAAAATGAGATGTCTTTAGTTGCATCATCCACTTCTGTGGTGTACTAAAAGTCCTTGAGTTATTTGATGTACATTGCTGAGGGTTCCTTGGTGAGGGCAGTACAAATGATACAATTTGAAAGAAAACTAAGCATGGGTTAAAAAAGGGGTTCATGGTGTTCCAGTAATGCAACAGCATTGTTGTAGGATATGTTGCACTTGTGATGTTGGAATTTAACCTTAAAAGAAGGTGTAAGTAAGCATCGTGGGGTTTTCGAAGATGTTGATTCAGAAGACATGGTTATTGCAGGTTTTGGTGAGGAAGATGAGAAGATTTGATTGTTTTGAAAGATTTCTAGGGTTTTGATTAGGTAAAAAGTGTTGTGAGTAAAACAGTGAAGTTATATACCACAAAATAAACTATTCATTTTAAAAAATAAACAGTTTAAATTCCGCATTAAATAAATAGTGGAAAAAATTTCACAACATGTGGGTCCCCATGACCTTTCGTGCAATGTAAAATCTCCCACTTTTCGAGAAAGTTGGTAGCCTTTTTGAGAATATCCAAAATTAAATATTAAGAATGTTCATCATTTTAACTTTCTGGTTACATTTAAGTTACCATAAAAAACATTTAATATTCATGTCAGAGATCAGTTAAAGCCTTTTGCTTATCAGAGACCTGTTTTTCAATATTGAGCATACCCAACTCAGCTACCATTCTAGTAAAGCTAGGCTCAGCTAGAGGTTTGGTGAAAATATCAGCTAGTTGCAATTCAGTGGGTATAAAATGAAGCTCAATATCACCTTTTAAAATGTGGTCTCTGATGAAGTAATACCTGATGTCAATATGTTTTGTCCTAGAATGCAACACTGGATTATTTGATATGGCAATGACACTAGTATTATCACAAAATATGGGCACCTTATCATAGAGAACATCATAGTTAGCCAGCTGACTTTTAATTCAGAGGACTTGAGCACAACATCCCGCTGCAGCTACATACTCAGCCTCAGCTAATGACATTGCTACATAGCTTTGCTTCTTTGCACTCTAACATACTAACTTTCGTCTAAGTATCTGACAACCACATGAGGTACTCTTTCTATCAAGGTTACATCTAGCGTAGTCTGAGTCAGAGTATGCTTTTAGATCAAAGCCTGAACCTTTTAGATACCAGAGGCCAAGATTTGGAGTTCCTTTGAGATACCAAAAAATTCTTTTAACAACAACAAGGTGAGATTCCTTGGGGTTAGCTTGGTACCTAGCACAAAGATATAAGGAAAATTAGATATCAAGTCTGCTAGCTATAACGTACATTAGTGACCCTATCATGCCTCTAAATAGAGTCTCATTTACAGAGACCCCTGACTCATCAGGGCCCAAATTGTTTGGGGGAAGCATAGGGCATTTCACTGAGGCACAGTCAACTATATCATACTTTTTGAGTAAATACTTAACATATTTTTATTGACAAATAGAGATTCCTTTGGAATCTTGTTTGATTTGAAAACCTAAAAAATAAGTTAGTTTACCCATCATACTCATTTCATATTTTTTGGTCATTACCTTGGCAAATTGTTTACTAAGTTTAACATCGGTTGACCCAAAAATGATATCATCCACATATATCTGCACTAAAATGACATCACTCCTAGTTTTATAAGTAAAAAGAGTGTTGTCAATTGTACATTTGACAAACTTGTGCTGAGTAAGACATGTTGAAAAAGTTTCATATCATGCTTTAGGAGCTTGTTTCAACCCATATAGAGCTTTGTCCAATTTACACACATGGTCTGGAAATTCACTGCATTCAAATCCAGGAGTTTACCATTTAGAAATGCACTCTTCACATCCATCTGATATACCATAAAACCCATGTAGGCTGCATAAGCAAGAAAGATTCTGATAGCCTCTAGTCTATGTACACATTCAGAAATGCACTCTTCACATCCATCTAATATACCACAAAACCCATGTACACATGGTTGTTGTACATATACTTCCTCTAAGAGTTTACCATTTAGAAATGCAATATTCACATCCATCTAATATACCACAAAGCTTATGTAGGCTGCATAAGCAAGAAAGATTCTGATAGCCTCTAGTCTTGCAACATGTGCAAAAGTCTCTTCATAATCAAACCCTTCCTGCTGATTATACCCCTGTGCTACTAGCCTTACTTTTTTCTTTGTGACATCCCCTTATTCATCCATTTTGTTTTTCTAGATCCATTTAGTCCTAATGATGGTTTTTCCACGAGGCTTAGGAACTAATATCCAAACCTTGTTTCCTTCAAATTGATTCAACTCCTCTTGCATTGCAATAACCCATCCTTCTTCTTACAGAGCTTCAATGAGCTTTTTGGGTTTAATTTTAGAGAGAAAATTGACATATAAACACTCATGTGCTGAGGCAGCATCTGAATCCCTGATTTTGCTTCTGGTTGTGACACCAGTCAGTGGTTCACCAATGATGTTGACAAAATCAATATGTTTATCTCTTGAACATCTGTCTTAAGGAATAGGGTTTTGAAGAATAACTTTAGAAAATGGTGAGATGACTTGAGCTAGTTGATTATCACTGACTGATTCACTTAGGACATTATCTTAAGGTTCAACAGACTCAAGAATGTCAGCTGATTAAGCATGATCAAGTTCATGGATAGCTGCAAGATCATCAGCTATAATGAACTCAGATGGTTCTCCTGAAGCGACAGGGTTCTAAAGAGTGGGTAAAACAGCTGAAGTGGTGTTTTCATATGCAAAAACATAGGGAAAGTACTCAATGTTGACAAAGCATTAAGTATCCTTAGATCTAGGTTAAATGAATTCATCATCAAGGAAGGACCTAATTTCATTGAAGTTAATTGCATCACCTTCTGTGTTGGTTTGAGAGATAACTTCATCATCTTCACTGAAAGTAACATAAATAGTTTATTCCATTTCCTATCTTTTTATGTTAAACACCTTAAAATCCTTGGCTACTGAAGAGTAACCTAGGAAGAATCCATCATCAGCTTTTTCATTAAACTTTCCCAAGTGGTCCTTGTGATTGTGAATGTGAATAGGACATCCAAACACATGGAAGTAGCTGATATCAGGAGCTCTTCCTCTGAACACATCATATGCAGTCTTCCTATGCATTTTCATAATGATGGATCTGTTTTGAGTGTAGCAAGCAGTGTTGACAACTTCTCCCCAGAATTGTTTAGGGAGTTTTGCACTTTTTAACATAGTTCTGGCTGCTTCAATCAGTGTTCTGTTTCTTCTTTCAGCTATATCATTTTGTTCAGGGGTACAAGGAGATGAGAAATTATATGAAATACCCTTTTCATTACAGAATTATTCTAGCTTGTGATTTCTGAACTCTGTTCCATTATCACTTCTCAGCTCCTTTACCCTCACTTCATTAAGGTTTTCTATCTTTCTGATAAAAGACATAATGTAGTCAGCTGTATCACTCTTTTTCTTGAGGTAAAATACCCAGGTGTACCTTGAATATTCATCTACAATAAATACCCAGGTGTACCTTGAATATTCTTCTACAATGACAAGTGTATATTTGTTGTGGCTGATGGTTTGAGGTTTGACAGGTTCAAACAGGTCTATATGAAGGAGATGTAAGGATTTGTTGATGGAAAATGATCTCTTAGTTTTAAATGATGCTCTGTGATGCTTCTCTTTCTCATAAGCTAAATAGTTTTTATCTTTGGAAAAGGTCAGAGAAGGAAGTCCAGAGACAAGATTGTGTTTTGCAAGGTTGTTGTTGTTTTTGAAGTTGAGGTAAGACAATCTCGTATGCCAAAGCCACTTTACCCTTGGAGAGGCTTTGGCAAGAAAACATGTATTGCTTTCCTTGTTGAAAGATGACATATTTAT
>BQNB010146373.1:0-16584 GCA_026074375.1 Tanacetum coccineum
AGTTTAAATATCCCGCGCGTCATTTAACGCGACGGGGTATATAAGCTTTTTCTTCTTTAGAAAAAGTTAGTTGTTCATTTTCTAAAATATATCTTTTCTCATTTCTCTCTCAACTCTCCCTCTTTCTCTCTAAACAACTCACCTCCTTTCTCTTTTCTAGTCCGATTTCGTGTATGATATATATGAAGTGAAGTGTTACGGGATCCTACAAGTCCGTGTTAGGATCTATGCCAATCTTTCATATGTCCATTTTTAAGGTTCCCTCGAGTATTCTTAAATCTCTTGAATCTATTCGTAGTCGGTTCTTTAATGGCCAGGATCCGAAGAGTAACAAAGCTTCTTGGGTAAAGTGGAACAAGGTCCTAACTCTGAAGGATAAAGGGGGTTTAGGGGTATCAAGCTTGTTTGCCCTTAATAGAGGTCTCATGCTCAAGTGGGTTTGGCGGTTCTATTCTTAGAAATGTTCCTTATGGACTGAAGTGATTAAGGCTATTTATGGGAAGGACGAAAATTTAAACAAGGATGTTTCTGGTGGAGTTCGAACCTGCTGGACATCGATAGTTCACGAAGTAAGGGTGTTACAAGGTCGGGGTATTGATGTTTCAGATTACATCCGATTGAAGCTGGGGAATGGGGAGAACACGCGGTTCTGGGTCGACAATTGGTATGAAGACGGTGTCATCAAAGAGCTGTTCCCACGTATGTTCGCTCTTGAGTTGAATAAGAATGCTACTGTTAGTTCGAAATTGAATGCGTCAAGTTTAGATAACTCATTTCGAAGAAAAGCGAGAAGTGGAATTGAAGAGATGCAACTTAACTCTTTGGCTGAGATTTCTCGGATGACTACTCTCGTGCCTTGCGAAGATCGTTACGTTTGGACGTTAGAAAGTGATGGGGTCTTTTCGGTGGCTTCAATTCGAAAGGAGATTGATGGGAATCGGTTTCAGGATGTTAGTTTGCCGACTAGGTGGGTTAAATCCGTGCCAATCAAGGTGAATATCATAGCTTGGAAAGTCAAATCTAACGCGCTCCCAACGCGTTTTAATATCTCTCGTCGTGGAATGGATATTGATTCGATTGTTTGTCCCATTTGTAATGCCGGTGTGGAATCGACAAACCATATTTTCTTTCAATGCGTTGTAGTGAGACAGATTATGCGTAAGATATCTTCTTGGTGGAATATCGACTATTCGGATATGAATTCTTACGAGGAATGGCGAGTTTGGTTGGTTTCTATTCGGATTCAATCCAAACTCAAAGGCGTTCTTGAGGGTGTATACTATGGTTTGTGGTGGTATATGTGGAACTTTCGCAACAAGCTTCTGTTTGATAAGAAGATCCCTGAAAAGGCGCTGATATTTGATAATTTAGTTTCTAGTTCTTTTTATTGGTGGAGTTAACTTTAAACTACAATCCACACAAGAAAGAACACTCAACACACAAATAGATCAAAGTAACCGGACTTTGTCAAAAACTATACAATGCTGTCATTGGACAAATTAACACACAAGATTAAGAAACATTTTTTTTCTGATTTCTTTCTAACACAAATACCATAAACTTAAACGAAACAAAAATTAATCTTGAAACTTAACTCAAACGGAAACAAAAATTTTGAAAACACAACTTGAAACAAATTCATATAATATCAAAAATTCCGGATACTAAAGCAGTTTCTGGTGGAGGTAAGGGGCGCTATTGTAGACTAGCCGGGTACCCGCACATTGCGGCGACGGGTATCGGTGTAACCAAATTTTCTAGCGAGTGAATGTTTTTTGATTATGTATTTTTCATGATGGTAACTTTATAGAAGGTGTTGCGTGTGTCTCTGATGATAACCTTATCGATGTTTCAATGTGTATCTTTTTTCGATTATGTCGCGCGGTTTTTTTTTCTTTTTCATTTTACGTTGTTTTAAGATAATAGCTTACTACATGCACGTATCGTTACGTTATTGTTGTATGTGATATGCATCTCATTTTCTTTATTATGTGTAGATGAAGTTAATGATTATCTCCATTTCATTTTTAAGTATATCTCTTTAATTCGACGGTCATCTTTTTTATTTTAACAATTGTTTCGATGAAGTCACGAAAGTATTAGAAGGCATATTGTGTGAAATTGTAAAACCATCACCTCACGTCTAGTTACCTCGAATTTTGGTTATTGCCATTTTGCAATTCAAAGTTTGAATTCGTGCATTTAGTCAAAAATATACAAGCTCCCTTATGTGTGGTTTAGAAATAACGATGGAAGTATTTAAGGCAACATGCCTTCGTAGGTTTATAAAAAACACATAAACTAATATTTTTTACACTTTTAAACCTAAAAATAAAAATTAGACACTTTAAGTAGTTATGTTTTTTTATGTTTTCTCATGAGTTTATTTTCTAGGATGATAAATCATTACTCCCATTCAAAAAAAGTTTGTTTACATAACGTATTTATCCCATTCACCCTTTAGAAACAAATGAGATATTGGTCCAAGATGTTACAAGCAATCTCGTTACCCCTTAAGCATTTGCATAGACTATGGTATTGTTTCACTTTTGTTTTAGTTGTTTTTTTAGTCGATGTCTCCTTTCCTATGCATAAAGTTCACTTCAATATCGAGTCATTTAAATTTTGAACTAACATGAATTATAGGCTCTTTTGTCTTTTGAGTATGTCCAAACTTTGAAATTTATAAAATTTGCTTCGAGACACACGCTCAACATGTCAGACATTAACCTATTACCCAACTATCTAATCCAACACATAAACTCCTTGTATTTGCAATTTTGCAAATCATGTAATAGTAACCAAGTTTGAGTTTTGTTCTAATTTACTACCTCAAACTTTATATCCATCATAAAAACCATTAAAGTTTCAAAACTGTTCCATTCTTATGTAATTATTGTGTTAAAGTGACTTAAACAAAACACTTTTCAAACTTGATTATTATTTTGTGGTTATTGTTTTGTTTAGTAATGCATTAACAGGTTGTACATAAAGTTGGTTGTAATTAGTTAAATTCAGGGGGTGAATTTTTAAAATTAATGTACAACATGTTAATGCATATATTAATACTTTAAACACACCAGTTTTGGAAAATTACACAAGAATGGAACAGTTTTGAAACTTAAATGGTTTTTCTGATTAGTTTAAAGTTTGAGGTATCAAATTGGAACACTCGTGAAACTTGGTTACTATTGGGTGACATATTCCCTAAAAGAATTGATTTTAAATAGAAAAATACGTTCATATCAACTACTCCATATTATTGGGTTTACATTTGTACTTCACTTTTGTAGCAGTAAAGATGATCATCAGTCTCATAAACACAATCATAGACCTCAACAGCCTCATACACCATAACCATCGCTGGTTGACAACCAACACCATCCCCATCATATTTTTGAAATCAGTTACCATACTTTAATATAAAAAACACAATAATAGACAACCTAAAAGGATAACCAACCATAATCCTTTAGATCTAGCAATACACCATCGACAAACACATATCCGCTGAGACCCAAAACCCAAACTGAGAAACCGAGAACCAAGACCTTAACAAAACAAAACCCGAACACCGATGCATAACTTTAAGATCTGAAAAGACAAAAGTAACATACGAAAAAACTAATATAAAGTTAAAAAATAAATGAACGGAAATACCTTCGGTTTAGGTTTCCGAAACTCAGATCCTTTAAAAGTGAAATGGAGGCAACTTTATAAGTGACAGCTGAGAGATTAGGACGTCCCTGAAGAGACGCTGGGGTCGGATTGCAGCGATGATGGTGGATTGGTGGTTACACAACCCGTCTTTTATGGTGGTTTAGAGAAAGTGAGTGCTATTTTCTGTGGTTGGTGTTTTTTGGTTTTGCGTGAGCTTATGGGTATGTTTGGTGACACGTAGCAATAGCAGTAAGCAGTAGCAGTAGTAGGAGCAGTAAGCAGAAGCAGTTAGCATAAGCAGTAAGCAGTAGTTGTTTGTTTAAAAAAAATGTTTGGTAACGTAGCTGTAAGCTGTAATTAAAAAGTGTAAAATTATGAAAAATGGTATATAACCTAATTAAAGAAATTACAAATTTTATATTTGAGGGTATAAATATAAATTTATAACAAACTGCTTGGAGTAGTTCTGAAATGCTTCTTCAATAAGCATTTGAGATTGGAGCGGTTAAACAATATTCAAATGCTTGTTGAGGTGTTGTCAAACAAGCTTTTCATCTAAAATTGTTAGGAACACGAAAGTGTCAGTCACTATCATTGATATCATTAGATAGCTCGTTTA
Organism: Tanacetum coccineum; assembly: GCA_026074375.1. Lineage (NCBI taxonomy): Eukaryota > Viridiplantae > Streptophyta > Magnoliopsida > Asterales > Asteraceae > Tanacetum > Tanacetum coccineum. The sequence continues at coordinate 4,280 of BQNB010146373.1, forward strand.
GTTATTTTTAGAACTTAAGTAGGCTTGTTAGCCCAAGGCCCATGGAAAGCCCATGAGCCCCAAGCCCACACGTCATACTTAGGAAGTATATATACCCTTTCCATGCTATGGAAAGGGTGTTGGTTGTTCATTTTACACATACATTTATGCCTTTCCATTTCATGTTTCTTTTCTCTCTCTAAAGTGTTCATCCAACCACTCTCTCACTAAAACCACCTCTATTTCCCTCATTAAGTATGATATTAGATATCCTTCAATTGGTATCAAGAGCCATGGAGTGATTTGTTTAGTTTTGTATTTGTTTTTGGTTCGTTTTTGTTTGTCCGTACCTACTTTCTTTTTGTTATTTTTGTTTTCGAAGCTTTTGTGTACACTAAAGGATCATTTACCTTGGTAAATCTGATTTAGTATCTTTAGGATATAGGTGTGCAAGCTTAGATTCAAGAAAAACATCCTTTTTGTTCAAATTTTGTGTTCGAATAGTTTTAAAAAGTACAAATCTTGATTTCCAATTTTTTGGCTTAAAAACTATAAAGTTTGCATTTTTAAGGTACCTATAGGCTTAGTAATACTAGTTGCATAACAAATTTTTAGAAAAAACAATCAAAAGTGAGTCTTTTTGTGTTTTGAAAAGTTTGAGTTTTGTCATAGTGGAAGGCGGTTTAACAAGCTTGCAGGTTTAACAAGGCGGTTTAACAAGTCCAGTTGAAGGCGGTTTAACAATTCTCTATAGAAGGCGGTTTAACAGTTTGTCTATAGAAGGCGGTTTAACAATTCTCTATAGAAGGCGGATTAACAGTTTATCTGTAGAAGGCGGTTTAACAATTCTCTATAGAATGTGGTTTAACAGTTTTGTGTAGAAGGCGATTTAACAACTTTCACAAAGAAACTTACTTCACTTAAACACTCAAATTGGCTAAAGTAAATTATACGATTTATCTCTTTGATTTGTAAAATCCCATGAAACATTCAATTGTCTTCCCAGTTTTATCAAGAGTTGTAAAATCCCGTGTAGTTTCAAAACTTACATCACTCAAAGACAACTCACTCAAAAACACAATTACTTTTAATCACCATTCGATCAAACAGTAATCTTTTAACATACAAATTTCTAAATGACGACTCTTGCTGACAAAGCGATTCTTTCGAGTGCTGACAATCGTCCACCTATGTTGGAAAAAGACATGTACGATTCTTGGAAAAGTAGAATGGAGCTATACATGATGAATAGACAACATAGACGAATGATACTTGAATCCGTTGAAAATGGTCCACTCATCTGGCCTACGATTGAGGAGAATGGAGTGACTAGACCAAGAAAATACACTGAATTGACTCCTACGGATGCAATTCAAGTTGATTGTGATGTCAAGGCTACAAATATCATTCTTCAAGGTTTACCTCCAAAAATCTATGCACTTGTTAGCAATCATTGAAACGCCAAGGATCTTTGGGCAAGAATTCAACTTCTCATGCAAGGAACTTCATTGACAAAAAGGAAAGAGAGTGTAAACTATATGATGAAATCGATAAGTTTGCTTATAAGAAGGGGAATATTGCGTGACTTCTACTTGAGATTTTCACTACTAATCAATGACATAAACATCTACAAGGTGAAACTGGAACAATTTCAAGTAAACACCAAGTTTTTAAACACTCTTCCTCCTGAGTGGAGAAAATTTGTGACTGATGTCAAACTGGTTCGGTATTTACATACAACTAACATTGATCAGCTTAATGCTTACTTGGGACAACACGTATTTCATGCAAATGAAGTTCATTTAATGCATGAACGCAACTCATATTCGCTTGCCTTAGTTGCAACTCATCAAATGACACAGTCTCCTTATCAAACTCATCAGAACTCTTACCAAAACTCTCAATTTCAACCACATGTTTCACTATATCAGTCTCCACAGTATGGATCACCTTATTAGTCTCAACAATACTCAATCAATCAATCATCAACACCTCTTTCAATCACTTATCCTTCCAATGATTATCAATCATCAGTTCACCATAACATTTATTCTCCACCATCATCCCTCCCTCGTTTGGAATATACTCCCACAGTTAACCAACAACCACAACAACCTGAATTTCCCCAACCAGACTCGGGTCTAATTGTTCCAGTGTTCAAGCAAGGTGATGATCCCATTGATGCCATCAACCATATGATGTCATTCTTGTCAGCTGTCGTCGCATCTCACTACCCTACTACCAATAACCAACTGAGGAATTCGTCAAACCCTAGGCAACAAGTTACTATTAATGATGGAAGAGTGACTTTACAACCAGTACAGGGGAGACAAGTTTCTGTTGCTGCGAGTACTACTAGAACTTACACTCCAGGAGTAAGTGGAAGCAATTCTGGGAAACAAAGGACTGTTATTTGTTACAACTGCAAAGGGGAAGGAAGTGTACTAAACCTAAAAGGAAACAGGATGATAGTTGGTTTAAGGATAAAGTGTTGTTGGTACAAGCTCAAGCAAATGGTCAAATTCTACATGAAGAAGAACAAGCATTTTTGGTAGATCCAGGAATTGCAGAAGGTCAAGCCACACAGACAGTCATTACCCATAATGATCTTATCAAGCCGATGATTTGGATGCATATGACTCTAATTGTGATGAACTCAACACTGCCAAAGTTGCTCTCATGACGAATTTATCTCATTATAGTTCTGATATTCTCGTTGAGGTACATAATCCTAATAATATGGGTAACAATATAATAATTCAAGGTGTGCAAGCGATGCCATCTTCTAAACAGTCTAGTGTTGTGAATCATTCAGAGATTGAAATAACCAACGATAGCAATATCATTCCTTATTCTCAGTATTTGCATGAAACACAACAGGCAGCTGTTCAGAATTCTAACTCATCTGCACAACAAGATGCACGTATATTATCTGTGATAGAACAACTAAAAACCCAAGTACTTAGTTGTACCAAGATTAATCTGGACATTAAAAGTGTCAATGATACTTTAATTGCTGAGCTTGAAAGATACAAAGAACAAGTTAAAGTATTGAAAGAAGGACATAATGTTGAGGTAAAAAGTCAAGATAATGTTGTAAATTTACATGAACAGAATGCCGAGATTGATCATCTTAAACAAACTCTTTATGAACAATTAAAAGAAAAAGAATCTTTAATGAAAACAGTTACTGTCCTTAAAGATGATTTAAAAAAAGAAGAATCTATAAATATTGATAGAGAAATTGATTTAGAAAATAAGATCAAACATCTTGATAATATTTTTTACAAAAGAGATCAATCAGCGCAAACTGTTCATATGTTGACAAAACCAAAGTTTTTCTATGACCATTCCACTAAACAAGCTCTAGGTTTTCAAAATCTTTTTTATTCAAAGAAGGCTCAGTAGTTGGAACCAAAGCTTTACGATGGTAATGTCATTAAGAATAATACTGCTATTGTGATTCCTGATTCAGAAGAGACCCTAATGCTTGCTGAAGAGAGTCGTTCGAAAATGCTTTTAAAACAACAAGATCTAATGGTTTTAGAAAACAAAGTTAACACTAAACCAGTTGATTATGCTGCTCTTAACAAACTTTCTCAAGATTTCGAAAAACGATTTGTTCCACAAACTGAATTATCTGGTGAACAAGCCTTTTGGTCTCATAATTCTATGAATTTTTGAGAACCTTGTCCTTCTAGTACACCCACCAAAGTCGAAGTTGCAAAAGAACTTCCTAAAGTAAGTATGGTAAATACGAGTTTGAAGAAACTTAAAAACCATCTTGTTGGCTTTGACTTGGTTGTTAAAGAAAGAACCACTGCCACAGCTATCACTGAGGGTACGTGGGGTTTTGAACATACAAAAGCTTGTTTTAGAGATGAAATTATTCCATTTGTAAAAGCACTAAAGGACATATTCAATAAATTCGATCAAGATCTAATTGATGAACTTACTGAAGTCTAAACTGTTTTTAACCAAATAAAACAGGCTGTTTAACAACATCGTTTAGAGTAAAAAACTTTTGAAGTTAAAAGGAATCAAGTTTTAAATAAGAACAATTGAATCTTGGAACAAGTCATTTCCAATGATATTATGAACCTTGTGATACATGATTCCATGACTATATATTTAAATGTGAATGATTGTATGATGTTAGCTGTAAATTCCGATGAGATGTGTCATAAATGTCTAGAACTTGAAGCTGAGCTCATCAAACAACATAATTCTATGACTATATCTTGGAACAAGTCATTTCCAATGATATTATGAACCTTGTGATACATGATTCTATGACTATATCTTTAAATGTGAATGATTGTATGATGTTAGCTGTAAATTCCGATGAGATGTGTCATAAATGTCTAGAACTTGAAGCTGAGCTCATCAAACAACATAAAAAAGTTGATCAAGAAGTTTATAATACTCTTTCAAAAGATTATGCTAAACTAGAACAACATTGTATTTCACTTGAACTCACAATGCAATTTAACCAACAAGTTTTTGAAAAAGATAACTCTTGTGATAACAAAGATGCTCCAACCTTTAATCAATTGTTTGAAGTAATTAATTTAAAAGCTCAGCTGAAAGTAAAAGACACGACCATCCAGAAGTTTAAAGCAACCATAAAACGGTTGAATGAAACTTCTTCTAAGGACAAAGTGAAACAGGATTTAGAAGAGAGTGAAACGATTAACATTGAATTGGATCATAGGGTGTCAAAACTTATTGCTGAAAATGAACATTTGAAACAGACTTATAAGCAACTTTATGACTTGATCAAACCAACACGTGTTCGCTTAGAAGAACAATGTGATGCGTTAATTAATCAAGTCAATCAAAAGTCCAAGGAAATCTCTGATATAAATGCAAATCTTTAGGAAAAAGGTTTGGTCATAACAGCTCTAAAGAATGAATTAAGGAAACTTAAAGGAAAAGCTTTAGTTGATAATGCTATTACAAAACACACTATTGATCCAGTTATGCTTAAGATTGATGTGGAACCAATAGCTCCTAACTTGTTGAACACTAGGACATCTCACTCTGACTACCTTAAGCACACTCAGGAACAAACTGCGATTCTTAGGGAAGTAGTTGAACAAGGAAAATCCCAAAATCCACTAGATAATTCCTTAGACTCTGCTTGTAAGTATACTAAACGAATTCAGGAGTTGCTTATAATTATCAGACAAACATGCCCTAGCATCAATAACTCTTGTGATAAATTAGTGGCTATCACCCAAAAGAACAAGGATAAAAGAGTTAGATTCACTGGGCCTCTCATATCCTCTAGAAACACAAAACAGATTCGCCCTCAAACCTAGTTTCTAACAAACCTGTGTTGTCTTCTACAGGAGTAAAACCGTCTACTAGTGCTAGCGGATCACAGCCTTCAGGCAATACCAAGAAAGATAATATTCAGCGACCACCAAGTAGTACTCAAAAGAATAAAGTAGAAGCCCACCCTAAGACAGTTCAATCTAGTTTGAAAAATAAGAATTGTGTTGTTGAACTTAATGGAACTGCAACTGTGCAACATTCCAAGCTAAATGCGAATTCTAAACTTATCTGTGTTAAGTGTAATGGTTGCATGCTTTCTGATACTCATGATTTATGTGTTCTTAAATCTATCAATGATATGAATGCTCGTGCTAAATCTAAATCTGTTAAGAAAACTTCAAAGAGAAAAGTTTAGAAACCAACAGGCAATGTGTTCACTAAAACTGGATACACTTGGAGACCTACTGGTCGAACCTTTACTATAGTAGGAAATGCGTGTCCTTTAACTAGGATTACCACAACTACTGAAGTACCCCCTAGGAAACTAATTGCTCTAGAAACTGATACTCCTAAGCCTGTAGTAACATTGGTTTATTCAAGGAAACCTTAGAAATCAAAAACTCATGATCCTGTTAGTAAACATAAGATTATTAAATCTTTATCTGCTAACAACAAGGAACCCAATAAATCCTGGGGATCCATAATTTCTGATGTTCCATCTTCCTCTCTTAATGAATGCAGGTCATCCAAATTGTTATCTGGTATTTGGACTCCGGCTGCTCCAAGCATATGACCGAAGATTGCTCTCAGCTCACCAATTTTGTCAATAAATTTTTGGTACTATCAAATTTGGAAATGATCACGTGGAAAAGATAATGGGATATGGTGATTATCATATTAGGAATGTTACGATCTCAAGGGTTTACTACGTAGAAGGACTTGGACATAACTTATTCTCCGTTAGGCAATTCTGTGATTTGAACCTTGAAGTTGCTTTTCGTCAACACACTTGCTTCATTCGTAATCTAGAAAGTGTTGATATATTGACTGGATCTCGAGGCAACAATCTATATACACTGTCTCTTGGAGATATGATGGCGTCCTCTCTGATATGTCTCTTGTCAAAGGCCTCAAAGACGAAGTCATGGCTATGGCACCGACGTCTGTCTTATCTGGACTTTGGTGCAATCAACCATTTAGCTAGACACGGTCTTGTTCGAGGTCTCCCTAAGCTAAAATTTGAAAAGGACCATCTGTGTTCTGCTTGTGCAATGGGAAAAAGCAAGAAGAAACCCCACAAACCTAAATCTGAAGACACCAACCAAGAAAAACTTTATCTTTTACACATGGATCTTTGTGGCCCAATGCGTGTTGCAAGTGTTAATGGAAAGAAGTACATCCTCGTCATTGTCGATGATTACTCTCGATTTACATGGATAAAGTGATTAAGGTCAAAATATGAAGCTCTAGATTTCATAATCAAGTTTCTCAAGATGATCCAAGTGCGGCTTAAGGCACTTGTCCGACGAATCAGAACAGATAATGGAAATGAGTTTGTTAATCAAACTTTGCATGAATATTATGAGAAGGTTGTCATCTCTCATGAAACATATGTTGCTCGCTCTCCACAGCAAAATGGTGTCGTTGAAAGACGTAATCGTACTCTAATTGAAGCTGCCCTCACAATATTAATTTATACAAAAGCTCTATTATTTTTATGGGCAAAAGCAGTTGCTACCGCATGTTACACCTAAAATCATTCCATCATACGTCTTCATCACAGCAAAACACCATATGAGCTTTTACATGACAAACTTCCTGACTTATCTTTTCTCCATGTATTTGGTGCACTTTGTTATCCGACAAACAATAGCGAGAACTTGGGAAAGTTACAACCAAAAGCTGATATTGGTATTTTCATTGGCTATGCACCCATAAAGAAAGCATTTTGAATTTACAACTGACGTACCAGACGAATTATCGAAACAATTCATGTAGACTTTAATGAGCTGACAGCTATAGCTTCTGAACACAGCAGTTCAGAACTCGCACTTCATGAAATAACTCCTGCAACAATCAGTTCAAGACTCGTGCCAAACCCTCCTCCTTCAATACCGTTTGTACCACCTTCAAGAACTGATTGGGATCTTTTGTTTCAACCATTGTTTGATGAATTACTCTCTCCTCCACCTAGTGTTGATCTACCAGCTCCTGAAGTCATTGCTCCAATTGCTGAAGTAGTAGCTTCAGAATCTGCTGTATCAACCGGTTCACCTTCCTTAACAACTATTGACCAAGATACACCATCTCCTAGTAACTCTCAAACTTCACCTGAAACTCAATCTCAAGTCATTTCTAACGATGTTGAAGAAGAGAATCGCGACTTAGATGTTGCACACATGAATAACAATCCGTTCTTTGGCATTCCAATTCCAGAAAACGATTATAAAGCATCTTCTTCTTCGGACGTTATTCCCACTATTATGGACACTGCTGCTCCTAACTCAAAACACGTTAACAAATGGACCAAGGATCATCCTGTAGATAACATCATTGGTGAACTCGAAAGACATGTTTCCATAAGACTCCAACTCTATGAACAAGCCTTATTTTGTTACTACGATGCCTTTCTCACATCAGTTGAACCAAAGACATATAAAGACGCATTAACTCAAGCATGTTAGATTGAAGCAATGCAAGACGAGCTTAATGAATTTGAACGTCTTGAAGTCTGGGAACTCGTTCCTTGTCTAGATAAAGTCATGGTTATTACTTTAAAATGGATCTACAAGGTAAAACTTGATGAATTAGGAGGAATTCTAAAGAACAAGGCTCGATTGGTTGCTCGTGGTTATCGTCGAGAAGAGGGAATTAATTTTGAAGAATCTTTTGCTCTTGTGGCTAGACTTGAAGCTATTCGAATATTCCCCGCATTTGCTTCTCATATGAATATGATCGTCTACCAAATGGATGTTAAGACGGCGTTCTTGAACGATATGCTGTGTGAAGAGGTTTATGTCAGCCAACCAGACAGGTTTGCAGATCCAGACAATCCGAATCATGTGTACAAGCTTAAGAAAGCTCTCTATGGGTTGAAACAAGCTCCTCGCGCGTGGTACGATCTATTGTCAAAGTTTCTACTTTCTCAAGAATTCTCTAAAGGAACCGTGGATCACACATTGTTCATCAGAAGACAAGGCAAAGATATTCTCTTGGTACAAATCTACGTTGATGATATAATCTTTGCATCTTCTACACCTGAACTAAGTGACCAATTTTCAAAACTAATGAGTTCAAAGTTTAAGATGTCAATGATGGGAACATTTTCTTTCTTTCTTAGACTATAAATTTCTTAAAATCCCAGAGGCATCTTTTTAAACCAGTCAAAATATGCTCTTGAATCTTTAAAAAAATATGGTATGGAATCTAGTAGCCCCGTGGATACTCCCATGGTGGAGAAATCCAATCTGGATAAAGATCCACAAGGGAAAGACGTTGGCCCTACACATTATCGTGGAATGGTGGGCACCCTTATGTATCTTATAACCAGTAGACCAGAACTAACATTTGTTGTATGCATGTGTGCCCGGTATCAGGCAAAGCCTACCGAAAAGCACTTACATGCTGTAAAAAGAATCTTTAAATACCTAAGATGAACCGTTAATAGGGGACTCTGGTATCCAAAGGATTCTTCTATTGCTCTGACAACTTATGCAGACGCTGATCACGCGGGTTGCCAAGATACTAGATGAAGTACATTTGGTAGTTTGCAACTGTTAGGAGAAAGACTTGTGAGCTGGTCATCTAAGAGGCAGAAAAGCGCTGCAATATCCAGTACAGAAGCTAAATACATCGCCATATCCGGCTGTTGTGCTCAAGTCTTATGGATCAGATCACAACTTACCGACTACGGCCTTGGATTCAATAAAATTCTAATATACTGTGATAATAAAAGCGTTATTGCCCTATGCTGCAATAATGTTCAACACTCCCGATCGAAGCATATTGACATCATATTCCACTTTATAAAAGACCAAGTTGAGAACGGAGTAGTAGAGCTTTACTTTGTCAATACGGAGTATTAGCTAGCGGACATCTTCACTAAAGCCCAATGCAGAGAAAGAATTGAGTTTCTTATCAACAAGCCGGGAATGCGAAGTTTTATGCCTGAGACCCTGAAACAGTTGGCAGATGAAGCTGAAGAATAGTGGTGATACCTATTCTCATATCCTGTGTAAAATATGTATATATTCAAAACCAGAAAAACCAAAAATATTTTCATTTTTTAGAAAACCTTTATAAAAATAAAATACAAAAATATAAAACCTTTAAAACCAAATAAAAAATAAAAAATGAGAAAAATATAAAAAGAGGTAATACTGGCATGTATTTTGCAAACGATAATATTTACGTCCTTAGAAATGTCTTCCAATAAAGACACGAGGTCAAAAATAAAGTTCGTGCAAAAGTTCAAATGTTTTTCAAAACATGTCTTATATGGCTTGTTATTATTTCGGATACCCGGTCTTCATCTTAAAGGCAAGTATTTCAAAAAGAAAACTTGACCTCATAACGGAAATTTATTCTCGGGCATGGTCTACTTTATGACGATGCAAAGGCTTGTGATTACTTTGCATCACAACCCGTGCTTCTAATATTCTATAAGTGTACGTGTCAATGCACTTATGTGTGAAAATAAGAGAAATCTTATTTGATTATGGTGTTTGCTTTTCAAAATAAAAACATTAAGTCATCTGAAAATCATTTTTTCAAAGATATTTGACCACTCAAACAACGAATACAACTCTTTAAATAGAAAACGAGTCATTGTTTGAGGGGGGAAAATGTTAAATATCTTCTTCGGAAAATATGCGTGTTAAAGGAAAAAGTTTTTTAAACAATAACAAAATATCATTTTTTAAGGAAAGTTAATTAAGTTTAGCTTATCTGTGCCTTAAATGTTATGTGTTTATGTCTTTAGGGAGTATATGTGCAAATATAAGTTTATAGGTATGTTAGTTAAAAATATTAGGGACTATTTCTGCCATTTGTTAAATTTTATTTGCCTAATAAAACTTATTAGAGAAAAATAAAAAGGGTATACAACTCGAAGGGGTGATTGTGTTAAAATCAAATTCTTTTTTTTAATATCCCCACCCACATCACCCCGTCACTTTCTCACACACACAAACACATACTTAAAAATTTTAACTTTTTCCCTCCCTCACCACACTCGAAATCGTCACTCTTTGTTCTACATTTCTAGCTATTTTCTCGCTTAAGGTACAACTAAGAACTTGTTCTACACCTCCTAAACAACTCATACCTCAAAGGAATTGAGATTTCATTCACTTTTGAACTCGAAAACCCTAAATCTTGAATTAGGGTTTCTTAAAATCAAAAGTGTGTAAAATTTCAAATTGATTGAGGGGTTTTGATTGCTTTGGTGTGTAGAATACTCGTTTAATTCGGTTCTGTAAATGGTTAACTTATGAATGTATTATGATAGATTTTGTTACGAATAAGGAAATGATGATCATTAATGTAATCAAAGAGAGATCTCAATGATCGCCCCTTGGGGGAAGATTGTTAGGATTGATAAAAGTGACGATCTTATTGAGATAAATGTCTTGTAATAAATAATGAAATATTATTGTGTAATAGGTTAGGTAGATGGTAAATAGTCAAAGACTATAAGTCAAAGGGGCTAAATTGTGAATGTCTAGAAGACAAGGGCTCCATGGTCATTCATTGTAAAAGGGTATAAATACCCCTCCACCACCTCATTTATGAGGTGTGTCTTCTAGGTGTTTCTTAATCTCATTCTAATCTTTTCTCTAATCCTCCTCCTCCCTCTTTCTCTCTCTACTTTCTCTCTCTAGACTATGCTTATTGATTCTGAATTTCAGACCTAACAAGTGGTATCAGAGCTGCAGGAGTGATTTAGTGTGGTTTTGGAGAGCTTATTCAGGCAGCTTATTTTGAGCTTATTTCGAGCTTATTTGGGCTTATTTTGTGCTTATTCGGACCTGATTATCTGCTGTGTTATTCTGTCTTTTTCGTGGACTCATACTGATTTTCAGCTTATTTTCGTGTGCTTATTTTGAGTCAAATCTGCTTATTTTTGGTCAAACAGTCAAATCAGCTTATTTTTGCTTATTGAGCTAATTTCAGTTGTGTTTTATACAATCGAGATTGATTGCTTACGGTTTTATCGTAAGAATCTTGGCAAAATTAGTATAAAATCTGCTTATTTGTGCTTATTTTTGAAATTAGGCAGATTTCTGAGTTCAAAATCCCGTAAATAAGGTTTGTACAACAACTTGATGGTCAAACTCAGTAGTATGTAACTGATTTTTACCTGAATTTGACACTCTAAGTTGGAAGCCTTGTCTTTTGGTCAAACATTAGTTCAAACTCAGTAAGATTTCAGATCTCGATTTGGTTTTTGTATGAGGCTTATTAAATCTTTAAAGAGTCTTAACCAGTATCGATCACAGATCTAAATTCGGATCAGATTTCAAACAAGAAACTCAAACTCGGATCAAAAACCAAACTCGGAACAAAATTGTACAAAATCTCAGATTTGTTGTTAACATCATAGATCCAAAACAAAACTCAGAAACACAAATTCGGTAACAAGAAAAACTCAGAAACAAACTCGAAACCATTTTCGTCAAACAAAACTCAAACCAACCTCATCAAAGATCTTAGAAATTTTTGTGCGGAAAATCAAACTCGGAACAAGATTGATCTCAGATTTTTGTTTTTTGTTTTTATCATCACAGATCCACATCCTTTTTCAAAAGATCAAAATCGAAACAAAGCTCAAACGTCAATATCCATTTTCGAAACTCACCTTTCAACATAAATCAAACAATAAAATCTAAACAAGTTACGAGAATCTTTTTGAGCTAAAGAAAACAATAAACGAAAAAGAAAACTAGAAAATAAAATCGAATTATTTTTTTTAGATCTCAGTTTTGGGTTTTCATCTCTCTTTCAAGATTTAAAGATCTTCATCAATCGTCTCAAACCCATTTCAT
>BQNB010146375.1:1924-16583 GCA_026074375.1 Tanacetum coccineum
CTTGTTAGGCGTAACTAGACCCAGTTGAATGATAGGTCGCATATTCAAACACGTAGACAAGTATCATGTGATAAGCATAATTAAACTTTCAACGATAAATTAAGAAACTCGATTTTAAAACAAACTAAACATTAAATCTTCATTAAGATGGCTAATACCCAAGGGTATTAGCCCATAACCATTGTAGACAAGTATCATGTGATAAGCATAATTAAACTTTCAACGATAAATTAAGAAAATCGATTTTAAAACAAACCAAACATTAAATCTTCATTAAGATGGCTAATACCAAGGGTATTAGCCCATAACCATTGTAATTATACAAGCGTGATCAATTAACCAAGGTAAACTAAACATTTTATCTAATGATACCAAAAATTAAATGATTACAAGACTATAGGAATTACACGGTGTCTTCTATGGAATCGTGATTGATGTTTGACCTTTGTTGCTCTTCTTCTCTTCAGAAAATCATATTTTATGTGTATGGTATGAAGAATATGATTTTGCACACTGAAAACTCATTTTTGAGTCTTTTATTTATAGTCTCTGAAAAATGCTGGAAATGTCGTATTAGGCTAGGCTAATACGGCGTATTGGGGTGTATCCCTTGGAGTGAGCGTAAATTTTATGACCAGTATAATATACATTCCCAAAAATAATAATATCTTCGTATCTCTGAATAGTTATCTTCATGGATACGACATATGACAGAAGGTGGATACGCCGTATTGGGACTTGTGAATACGCGTTTTCTTGTGAAGACTTGGCGCTGATACACCGTATCTCTTTTCCTGGATACGGCATATTGGTCATAAATGAGTAATCTTTAAATGTCTTTGTTTTAGCTTCAAAATATGCGCCTTTTAGCATGTCTTTCACAAATCACTCCTCAATTACTGCAAATAACACTTTTAAGCAATTAAGTAAAAAATTCTTGCAATAATTATACAAAAGTGGTTAGTTTATTCGGGATAAATGATGGTATAAATGTAACGTTATTTGATGTCATCAAATATCCCCCTACTTGAATCCTACTTGTCCTCAATTAGACTCTAGATTATATTGAAAATGTATCCCAACCGAAGTCAAGGATTATTCCGTTTAAGCACTTCTTTTGTTTTAATTACCTGTACAAGACCAAGCACCTCACGAAAAATGTAAATGAAAATTCTGAATGTTTTATATAAAAATGTTTGAGGAGTTGTTTAGATACCACTCCTTCCTTGCAATACCAGGGGCCTCCATCCCAACCCACCATACATCTACAAAAATCCAATGGTTTCAGATTAAAACATTTTAAAATTAAAAAAATAAAAAACCACAAAGGGGCAGTTTGGTAAAATCAAAACGCACACCAACAACACCCGCCGCTCAAACAATGACAACGTCTCATTTACTACATCCATAACCTCCACCATACCAACACTAATAATTACAAAAAAACCAGATAAGCATTTTCGATCAAACACAAGCCTAGATCCATAAAAAAAACAAAAATTAAACCATAAAACTACATCAAATTACATACATTGGATAGTCCTACGTTAATATAGATAAGCATAACAATAACGACATCACAAGTCTTCTTCAAACCTCTATTCAAGAAACTCGTTTTGAATCTGGTTCAACATATGATTAAAGGTAGTGTTTATGAGATTATACTTCTATTTTGAGTATATTACATAAATTATATACATATTTTAGAGTATATTGGTGTTGTTGTTGTTGTTGTTTGTGTATAGATAATGATGGTTAGTGTTAAATTGATGATTTTATTGAATAAATGTGTGATTACTAGCTATAGTTTCACTCCTTGCAGAGATTTTGTAAAAAATATTATGATTTTAATGAATGCATGTGTGGATTATTGGTTAATATTCGATAATGTAAATTAAAGTTTTGTTGATCTATATTGATTTTAGCAAAGAAAGGTGTGATTATTAGTTAGATTTTAATGTTCATCAAAATTTTGTTGGTATACTATTGTGAATTTAGTGAATATGTATGTGACTCCTGATTAGGTTTTCGTTGTAAATTGAATTTTTGTTGAATTTTATTCTAACTTTGTAAAGAAATGTGTGTTTACTAGTTAAGGTGTTTTTCCAAAACTTGGTGTAAGAAGACTTACCTTATATCACAAGTGATTATTTGGATTATATAGTGTTTTGGATGTTGCCTGAAAAAATTGCAAAAACTTATATACTATATCATATACGATAAGTTAGTTTTTAAGCGTTTATAGAGATTTTGTTGATATTATTGGTTTGAAAAGTTACTAATATCATATATGATAATCTGCTTGAAAGTTAACTTCTTTAACATTATAATAGATCATATATGATAATGTGCTTGAAAATTAAATTAAATCTTTTTATTTGTGTAAAGAAAGTTATTTTCAAAACATCTTGAACACCGCAAGCACCCCAAAGGCCCAAGACGACTCAATGAAAAAGCTCGTTAATTTTCATTTCACTCAAAATGTATTTTCCAATTTACACATTGTAACCCGTATTGGATTTATGATGTCTACGGACGATTTTAGTAAACCATTGGAAAAACTGGTAACTGTAACACCACCCAAATGGGTCGCACGGAATAAAAAGGAATCCGGGCCGTGGTTACTTCTTCCAAACAATAACCACAAGATATAATTGAACGACCAAAAGACGTTTTAAAAACTGATATGTTGGATTTAAACAAAAATGATACAAATATCTCGAAGCTTTAACTTGTTTCTATAATCTATCTCTCCCCTCTCTGGCCTTAAATTATTACAAAGATATTGTTCACAAACACATAAGTTTCCCAAAACATAATACAACCATATCTTTAGCATCACATCCCAAAACAAAATAAAAACCAAAGTATCCTTGGCAACCTAATGCTTACTGATCTCCTGAAAAACATTGCTTAAAACGACAAACAATACTGTAGGTGAAATTCATAGGTTTGATAAATCATAATATGCAGTACCGCAAGAACTTACCCGAGAAAATGCAAACACAATTTAATTGCAGACATCACAAAACCCGAATTACAATTACCTGAAGCTCATGACACAGAAGCACATACAAATCTTTCACGCAATATTATAATATATATTGCAATTTCTGCCCGATTAGATGTTTAACCCGAAACATCCCCAAATCCGACATGCTATACGTTCGTTCCCGGTGATAGCTGTCCCCTAACGGGAATGTCATCCCAATTAGATCTATTCAAAAACACTCGCGCTCACATAATATAATTCACAACTACATCTATGCAATTGACAGTTCAAGATAATGGCTCAACTTGGGTTATCGCTACTTAGGCAAACACGTAATCAATATAAAATATACACTTGCGTCCAATTTATAAAACAAAGCATTGTTTCCACCCTAAAGTTATAAATCATTGAAATCGTAAAAATCAAACAGCCCCCTTAAGATATATGTATATACTTATTTAGTTAACTTGTTTTAAACACTTTTTAACTATAATATTTACCACAACTCTTATTATATTATGTCATACATATTATATAGCCCGTAGATCCTATTTTTTTCCTTGAGTCCAAGTTAACAACTCTATAACCTCACATGAAATCATAACATCCTTAAGTAAACTTTTACTTCCAAGTTTACACTTATATATTTTCCACTTTAATCAACATGTTACCATACTTATAGATTCATTATTCCATGATATATAAAACAACATGACATAAGAAAAAGTGTACAAAAGCTTAATCACAAGTAAAAACCCCTTTTACATATTCAAAAGTCTTAAATGGTGATTTCACTACATATTATCATATATACACATAAAATCATGTTTATGAAATAATGAGAGTTTTAGATAACCTTATATGAGATGAAGTATGATAGAAAACAATAGCTAAACCATTGTTTAGCTATCAACCCAAAGTTAACAAGCTTAGAAAACCCTAGTTTTCTTTTAAAAACCCTAGCTTTCTTCCATTTCTTCAACACTTGAATGATTAACCAAGGCTTCAAAATACTTTAAGGTATCTTAGATATGTTATACGAGAGTGTATAAATGAGGTAGAAAAGTTTGTATGGATTTGGTAAATGAGTAAGGGTGAGCCGTGGGCTTCAATGGGGTAAAAGGGGAGGATAGTTTGATTTTCACTAAAGTATTTTGCATGTATGTGTTCTATCTCTTGCATACTAGTACATATAAGAGTTAGGAGAGTCAAAAGATTGCAATAGTTGGTCCAAGACACTATGAGGGTTTTATGGATCTTGGTTCTTAGTCAAAGAAACATGGTAAGCTTGTATTTAATGCATGTGTGATGTACAAAGCCACTTGGTGAAGTTTGTGAGCTCCTTGTCTCCTTGTTGTTGTTTAGCCGTGACTAGGGGGGAAAGCTTCTAGAAGTCTTTTTGCTAGTTAAAAACATATCTAGTCATTTTATTTGCAAGTTACTAGTTGTAGGTTAATGCATACATGTTTATTTTTGTACATGTACATGACTTGCCTTATTTTTCTTATGAACAAAGTGAAACATAATGTTATCTTGAGTAAATTTAATAAAACTTTGAGTGTTGAGTACAATCGTGGGCATTTGTTGAAGCGTAGAAATATTTTTGTGGTTTCGGGTATGCTTAAACGTACTTTATCGCGAAACGTATATAATTTACGTAGCCGATAAAAATAATATAAACAACGACCATAATTATTCTCAAAATAATTATTTAATACTTGATTGATGTAAACGCTTAATTGTTTGATGCCCGTTTACATTGAACGCAAATTTTTAGCTTACGCGATTTTACTTAATACATGAAATTACAAGCAAACGCGTACGACACTAAAAATAAATAGTAGATTTATCGACGTCGTCAATGACTTGAAAACACAGGGTGTTATAGACTTCCCCCGTTAAACGAGCCTTGTCCTCAAGGCTCACGATGCAGCACTTGACGACGGTGCGGTCTTGGTGAAGAGGTGTGGGTATTTCTTCTTGAATTGGTCTTCACGTTCCCACGTGAACTCAGGACCTCTCTTGGAGTTCCATCGAACCTTGACTAATGGGATCCGGCTTCGCTTCAACCGTTTAACTTCACGGCCCACTATTTCTACTGGTTCCTCAACAAAATGAAGCTTGTCATCAAGATGAAGTCCATCCAACGGAACGGCTAATGGTTCGTCGGCATGACACTTTTTCAGATTTGATACATGAAATGTATTGTGAACTCTGCTCAGCTCTTCTGGAAGCTCGAGCTTGTAAGCAACCTCTCTAACCTTTTCTAACACCTTGAAAGGTCCAACATACCTAGGGTTTAACTTCCCCCGTTTGCCAAAACGTACGACCCCTTTCCAAGGCGAAACTTTAAGCATAACTTTATCCCCGACTTGGAATTCCATCGGTTTACGCTTCAGATCGACGTAACTCTTCTGTCGATCACGAGCGGCTTGCATCCTTTACTTGATTTGGATGATTTTCTCAGTCGTCTCTTGAATTAGTTCTAGATCGAGGATTTGAGCTTCTCCAACTTCGGTCCAACAAACAAGCGAACGACACTTTCGGCCATAAAGTGCTTCAAATGATGCGGCCTTGATGCTAGTGTGATAGCTATTGTTATAAGAGAACTCGACTAACGGCAAATGGTTAACCCAACCCTTTCCAAAGTCGATCGCATAAGCGCGCAACATATCCTCAAGAGTTTGAATGGTCCTCTCGCTTTGCCCGTCTGTTTATGGATGGTACGCAGTACTCATATCCAAATTAGTACCCAAAGCGTTCTGAAGTGACCTCCAGAAATTGGATGCGAACCTCGGGTCACGATCACAAATGATTGAAACAGGTATTCCATGTCTCGTGACCACCTCCTTAGTTACATTCCTTGCAAGTATAGATCCTGAAGAATCAGTCTCTCTCATCGGTGTAAAGATCACAGACTTAGTAAGTCGGTCAACAATCACCCAAATGGTGTTGTAGCCTTGCGACGTCTTAGGAAGCTTAGTAACAAAATCCATAGTGATGTTGTCCCACTTCCATTCAGGTATCTTGTGTACCAACAATCCTGATGTTCCTTTGATGTTCAGCTTGACCTTGACCACATGTCACACACTTGCTACATGAGGTGTCGGATTTCGGCTTTCATAATGGGCCCCACCAATATAAGCTTCTTCATATCTTGGGTACATTTTGGTCGGAACCCGTAATGATATAGAGTACTTTGATTTGTGGGACTCGTGCATGATCACCGTCCGCAAATCGCCATAACAAGGTAACCAACTCCTGCCATTGAGGCATAGGGTTCCATCCGCACGGGGTTCTAACTTTTCCGTCCTAATCGCCTCTGGATTTTTAGTATTTTCAACCAACATTCCTCCAACATCTTCATTCTTGATGTTCTTTGGTTTCCGTGCTTCAGTCTGAGCATTCAAGATTTGTTTGGGAAGATCCAAACTAATAGTCATGACTAAGGCTCGAACTCTTAACGGTGGTTCTTATTCTTTCTTGCTCAAAGCATCAACAACGACATTGGCTTTCCTCGGGTGATAACGAATATCGCAATCGTAATCACTAAGCAACTCTAACCATCGTCGTATCTCATGTTAGTTTCCTTCTGATCAAGAATGTGTTGTAAAGCTCTATGATCAGTTGAACACTATACACTTGGTTCCGTACAAAAGTGCCTCTAAATCTTGAGAGCGAACACTACTGCTCCAAGTTCCAAATCATGAGTCGTATAGTTCTTCTCATGAATTTTTAACTAGCGTGATGCATAAGAAATCACCTTCTCTCTTTGCATCAACACAGCATCCCAAACCCTTCTTTGAAGCTGCAGTATGTGATGAAACATCGCTTTCCCTCAGTAAGACAAGGATTGGTGCACTGCACAATTTTTGCTTCAACAGTTGAAAAGCTCCTTCTTATTTATCACCCCACTCAAAATTGACCTTCTTTTGAGTAAGCTTAGTCATTGACTTAGCGATCTTCGAGAAACCTTCAATGAATCTTCGATAATACCCAGCAAGACCAAAAAATTAACGAATCTCCGTTGGTAACTTAGGGGAGATGTCCCAATCTTTTAATGGATTCAATCTTGGCGGATCCCCATAATTCCTTCACTATCAATCACTGACCAGAAACTGTACCTAGGAATCCAAAACACACTTGGAAAAATTTGCATATAAAACACTCCTCTTTCTTAAGCAATCTAAGATTAGCTTAAGGTGCTCATCCGTGTTCTTGCTTGTTCTTCGAATATATCAGAATAATCGACATAAAGACAATCACAAATTTATCCCAAAATGGTTTGCACTCCAATCATAAGGTCCATGAATACGGCAGTGCATTTTGCAAACAAACGGCATAACAAGAAATTCATAGTGGCCGTACCGCAGTTCTGAAGGCAGTCTTCGAAATGTCTTCTTCTCGAACCCTTAGTTGGTGATAACCTGACCTTAGGTCGATCTTCGAGTAGACACTCGACCCTTGAAGCTGATCAAATAAATCATCGAATTCTGGGGAGTGGATAACGGTTCTTCACTGTCAGTTTGTTTAATTCCCGATAGTCGAATGCCCATCCGGTATGACCTCCTTCTTTTCGACAAACATGACGCGGAGCTCCCCAGGGTGAGGAACTGGGTCCTTATAAAGCCATTGTCGGAGCAGCTCTTCAGTTGCTCTGACAACTCGGGAGTTCATTTCGGCAAGGGGCGTCCAGCTCGAGGTCGGGAAGGGGGGATGCGCCTTGGTGGGGGCGAGGGATAGTGGGGGGGTGTTGCGCTCAGCCAGGAGGACGCGAGGAGAGCGGGAGGAGTTTAGAGTGTTACGGCGGACTGGGTATGTCGGAGGGGTCGTGAGGAAGGACCCGTGGTGGCGAAGTCCTATCAGTAAATACATAAGATAATCTTATAACTACGGGTACGTTCCTCGAAGTGCGCTGTGGCGTTCTCTGTACTTGTGTCTTCACCCCTTTGCAGTAGGACGATGTGCCAAAAAGATATGTAAGCGAGTCCATTATGCAAGTGCCGCGGGTGGCTGGCGTGAAGAAGCGTTCAGACGAAATGATAGTTAATGCGGTGTGCCGGGTAGGCATTTCCGTACTGAGTATACTTCCGTCACCAAGTGAAGATGTCATGTAGGCGGTTTATCATTTCCCCAAGGGAATGTTGACAATCTTCTCCGGCGGTCACAGCACAGAATGACACCAGTGCGTGTGTTGGTCGCGTTGGGTTTGACGGGAACCAAGATCCCTAGCGCGATTATAAGACATACGTAAAGCTACCAAGGTATTGCAGACCATGAGCAAAAGTGATTTCGTCGAATGTGTGATGTTATATGTAAAGTTCTCGTCAAGCATGCTAGCAAATATCGATATGGCGGGTGACGATGTATATCATGAGGGGCGGACTAGTAATGTATATCTTGCTTCATTGGCTTATGTGATTGTGGTATAAAGATGAATAGCCAACTTTATAGTAAGATAGAGTGAAAGGTCCTGCTAGTTGATTATGGGTTACAAATACGATTTCCAAAAGAAAATGCGTTCTATGAATGACCACACAAAACATGATATAAGTAAGAAAATTGTTTATCCTTAACAAGAAGGTTTTTAGGTGACTACTCTTAGCATATTACATGGGTACCTTCCTGAATTATACATAGTTGATCAGCCATGAAATGATTGAGGATTAACGATGCATTGCTCATTTTATCGTCAAAATAGTGTTATAATTTCATGATATTCGTGAGAGTAGTTTGTAAAATAAATAAAGCGAACCTAAGTTAATAGTAACTACTAAATTCTCATAATAATGACTTAATTTTATAGATAATATTTGAAATCATTCGTACAACTGAAATTTAAGGAAATAACAACGGAGAACTCCAAAGTGAGATAAAGTCTAAAGATAGTTTCAACTTGAGAGATCTATTAGGAACGAGACACATACCTCTTTAAGCTTGATCACATTCTTTAATGTTTGTTAGGTCTTGATCGGTCCCCTTCTCTTAAAGCATCACGCTCCACGTGCTCTAGTTACCTCTATTTGGTTTTCATGTTTATCCGGTTCATTTTGCTCTGGGCAATCACTGCTCCTAACATGACCTTGATTCCCACATTCATAGCAATAGCCTCGATAGTATTAGCCACTCGCTTGGCTACAACCGCTCAATTTACTCAACACACTCACCTTGATTAACAGTTGTCATCAATTCTTGTAAAAGCACAGGAACAAAAATGTATAGAAGTTTCATAAATCCACAAGAAAATCATGTCACTTCATGATAGACAACAAACTTCCGTGAGCACCAACATAATATGTAAAGGTGAGACCTAATACACGTTTATGCAGAGATATAAGATAACGGCAACCATGGTGTAAATAAATCCCCATCATACAGTACATGATCATATAACCAACACGTAGGTTAATAACTTAATACATCGTTTACAATGAGGTAATAAGAGTACAAAGCCTTTTTATTAACACTAGCCATACCGAGTATTACTCAAGTTTAGTGATATAAAACAAAACAAGCTACACCTGACAAAATCTATTGTCTAGGGCCAAGGTTCCTCTCCAAGATTCTACGATGCTGAGCCTCATATGTTAACTTTAAGTGACTTAATATTCTTTGGTTATGATAAAGGTAACTAGCATGCAACTCAGTAAAATGCATGCTCATATATGGAGATCGATCGGAGTATGGTATAAAAAAGATAACCTTTAACTGCACGGATTTGGTCCCTCAAAAGACAAAATGATTATGGTGTGGTGAGAGGTGGGTGGTGTAGAAGACACAGAACATCTAGTCTCAAACAACCTCTGTATTCTCAGCTTGAGGGGACAGGATCATCTGTAGGTAGCGCAGAAGGGTCGACCAAAGCTAGGTGCTCCTCCTCCTCCTCGTCCTCCTCATCCTTCTTAAAATCATCATCATCGTTGTCATCATCAGATGACTCATTATCATAATTGTCTCATCCGTCGGCAGGATGGTCAGCAAGATCCTCCTCAGGGTCCTCCTTATCCTCTTCCGGATCGGAGTTAGCAATGTAGCCTGGTGATAGGTGCAGGTGAGGCATCAGCAGATAGAGGATGATCCTTCATTGGTCCCTCTAGCTCCTCATCAGAAGCTCACTAGAATCTCTATGCTCAGAAACTAAAATAAATATATGGTCGTAACCGTACGTATACTGAAAACAAAACTGCATGCAACGAGCCAAAACTAAACTTATATAAATATCGTAATAGTATAGGATGGTAAGGGTAAATACGAGTAGTCCTATGGCATAAATGAATGATGGTAAGGTACATATTCGATAGCTTAATGTTTGGTAGCGCTTAGACCACGAACTATCACTACCTTCCTAGAAGAAATATTCCCCCCTATTTATATTAAATAATCCTTATATAAATAATTGTAGATTGTGGTAAAGAATGCAAACTCCTCTTTGTATATATATACATATACCCGCAAAGAAACGAACGTACTATAATATGAAAAACGTAAATGCATCATGAGTAAGCATCTAGAAGAACTACACTAATGCAAACAACTAGTAGAAGTGTCCTGTAAAAAAACCCCTTTGTATCGAATGCAATGTTTGAAACGTTATATTCCACAAAAACATTTGACCTGGATCTCAATAATTACCTTGGCTCTTGATGACTCAATCTTAACACCCCAAATGGGGGTCGCAACGGTATAAGGGTCCGAGGCGTGTTACTTCATAGATCAATAACACAACATATAGAACGACCAAAAAGTCATTTAAAACTGATACATTGGGATTAACAAAGTATTTGTTACACAAGCCGAAGCTTCACTTGTCCACTTGATCAAAATACAAAGATTTCCAGCCCATAACAGTTTTTACAAACTGGAATGCCGACAAAATCTTTGTAATGCATGAATAACCAAATCCAAAACCACCAATGTATCCTTGGCATCTCGTGCCTATTGACCACCTGAAAAACATTGCTTTAAAACGTCAACAATGATGTTGGTGAATTCATAGGTTTGATAAATCATAATATACAGGACCGCAAGACTTTCCCCGTGATAATGCAACACATGCAGACATCACAAAACCCATTACATTTACTTAAGCTCATGACACTGAAGGCTTCGACAATCCTTTCATGCAATAATATATATATGCAATTTCCTGCCGCGATTAGATGTTTAAAAACCCGAAACATTCCCCAAATCCGACATGCTAATACGTTCAACTAAACTCCCGGTGATAGCTAGTCCCCCGAACGTGAATGGAGTCAATACCCAAATAGATCTATTATAATAACATTCGCGGGGCTCACATAATGGAATTTCACAAACTATATCTATCAATTGACAGTTCATGAAAATGGCCTCAAACTTGGGTAATCGCTACTTTAGGTCAAAACATGTAATCAATATAAAAATATCCACTTGCGTCCAATTTATAAAACAAAGGCATGTTTACCACCACCATATTAAAATCATTGAAATCGAAAAATGTGGGGCTATGAACTGCACCTTGAGTTCTTATATACCAAATATCACAGATAAAATGCGTCACGCAAATCCGTCAGAGCAACCTATTTTAATTTAAAGCCCGTATAATACCAACCGATAGTACTTCGGATTACTAACATCATATACAGTCTATGTCGTTACAATTCATACTATCGTTCAGGCTATCATAATAAGTAGGTCCATGTAGTGATACCGGATGAGGAGCTATGACACATTAAAATCGTAAAATCCAACAACACTTCTATACGCCACCCCGAAGAGGCCATCATTATGAAACTCCCGTAGTAATATAGTACTTTGATAAACTAATACCACAATAAGGTCTATATAACTCATCACCCTCCTAATTGTTTTGGGTAAAAATTGTGTTTAATAAGTTAAAACGTTATTAATACCGTTTTAGTAAAACTAGCATAACTTCCGGCGTTTTTACCTATTTTAACGTTTCTTATGGCCCACGTACAATCTTTCGTATTTAAGACAGTTTATCATAAATTTACTATTTTTGAACTTTTGACCTTCTTGTGAACAGTAACTTTTACTGTTCACACCAGACCCTAATTTATTTTTATCGTTCTCAGTTCCTCTTAAAGACCCGTAAACGCCGTAATTTTATTTCGTATAGTTTCGTTTTTAGCGATTCTTTCGAGCAAAAGCTCGTCTGTAATATGAAAGTTTTATTGATTTATGAAGTTTAAAAACTATAAAAGTTTTTGTCATGAATATAATTTTTATAAAATAGTTTTATATCACCCGGTATTAAACGTAAATCGTTATTTATAATCGTATCTTTTTCATTATAGGCGTTTTTTCCAAGATCTCTACATATTGAAACGTCATGAGGTGTAACTATCTTTTCTAATTACATAATATGGCTGTTTCAAAAGTCGACCCAAATAGTCCCCATTGAAATAAATAGGTACTCACGTAAACTTTGTTTTTTTAATAACTTACTTTCTAATAATCTTTTTAACTATATAATTAGCCAAACAATTCCTCTATAACTCAAATATACTTATGTCATAAATATATTAAATAGTCCAAGAGCACAAGTTCATAACGAAAGAAGTGTTAAAAAAATACATAATCACAAGAACGAATCCCATATTACTGTTCAAAAGTACTAAATGGTGTAATTTCACTACATATCATCATATATACAACAAAAAATCTGATTATGAAATAATGAGAGTTTTAGATAACCTTATATGAGATGTAGTATGATAGCAAACAATATCTAAACCCTTGTTTAGATATCAACCCAAAGTTAACAAGCTTAGAAAACCCTAGCTTTCTTCCTTTTCTTCAACACTTGAAATGATTAACCAAGGCTTCAAAATACTTTAAGGTATCTTAGATATGTTATATGAGAGTGTGTAAATGAGTAGAAAATTTGTGTATGGATTTAGTAAAAGAGTGTGTTTAGTAGCCGTGGCATATATAAGCACAAAACGAGAGAATTTTTGTGATTTTTTACTAAGTGTTATGAGTTCTTCAGTGATATCTCTTGCATGATACTGCATTAATGGTAATAGGTTGTCAAAAAGGTGCAATATAATACCTAGAAACAACCATGAGAGGTCCTTAAAGAAAGACTTGTTTTCAAGTCTTTGTGTCAAAGAACCATGTTATGGCTAAGTTTTTAATGAGGCAAAAGATGTACAACAAAGACTACATTCAAGTTTTTCTTATATTTCTTTTATAAATTGTTATAAATTCGGCATATGAATGATATATTAGCTATATTTTTGTAATCTTTTTATGTATTGGGTATAACTGTATTTGTTGAACCGAATAATTATTTTTGGGTGTTTTCTATGTATGCCTAACTTAATTTAAATGTCGCGAAACGGATACATTTTTATGTATCCCGATAAAAATAAATGAACCAAAGATCTTGTTCCCAATGGGCTAGTGATTTTGTTAGCGGATGCCGCCACATAGACTGAGGCGGATGACAAAGAAGAGGAACCACATCCGAGACTACAGCGATCCATTTCATTGCCTCCTGTCAATAATTTGTAAAGGAAGTAGTGCAGCCTGTTGCACTTGGACAATATTTTTGATGTAGTGTACCTACGAATGTCCGTGGGTAACCATATTGTACATTAGTTCACTAGTTTAATAGTAATGTATATTGTGTTGCACATATAGTGACTTATATGCTCTGTGGGATTCTTTGCCCATGTAGCTAACGTCTTAGGTACATAAGCGAGAAGACAGGATCCATGGCCGTTGGGGTTGCAACCCGCTTACACGGCAAGCAATTATTAGGGTGCTTAACCTGTAGATATCCAAGGATATCTATCATATTATGTATTCATGTATAGAATAACAAGTAAATTATACTAAAGAAAAGAAAGATTCACTTAGAAATTTTTTCATATAAAGAAGTCGTAGGGTTAGCTAGACCCCACGGAATTTTATTCATAACTTGAAATCAAAAAGTGGAATAAAATACATGGATTACTTTATTAGGAGTCCTAATCATAATGCAAACTCATCCATGCCATTGCTCAGAGATAAAATTTCTTAAGATTGGCGATGTTCCATGTCCGCGGAAGGACAGTTCCGTCTATAGACCTTAGCATGTATGCTCCGTCTCCGAGTGCTTCCGTGACCTCATAGGGTCCTTCCCATTTTGGGCCAAGATTTCCCCCATCCATAGCATGACTTGCCTCATTACTACGATAAACAAAGTCTTCGGGTCTAAAAGTGACACCACGGACCCTAACGTTGTAATACTTTGTCATTTTCAATTTGCCCTGGCTTCACGAATCACGTCGCTCTTCTAGTAAGTCCAAATTTAGCCGTAGCTCTTCATTATTGTGTACGACGTCCACTACCGCGATGTGGTATGTTGGCATTCCGATTTCTGCTGGTATGACGGCTTCCGTTCCATAGGTCAAGGAGAAAGGGGTATCACCATGGCTTGACTTAATCATCGTACGATGGGCCCAAAGGACATGGGGAAGTTCTTCTATCCAATTCTTGTTTCCCTCGCCCAGGCAGGCCTTGATTCCTTCACCCAAGCTCCGGTTTACTATTTCTACGAGTCCATTGGACTGCGGATGTTCCACTGAGGCAAAGCGTTGTGTGATATTCAACTTTTCACACCAATCCTTAAACGAGTTGTCGCTGAACTATTTACCATTGTCCGAAACTATTTCC
>BQNB010146376.1:0-16583 GCA_026074375.1 Tanacetum coccineum
GAATAACTATCTTAAAAACTTAACCACTACACGCGCATCATTCGTAGGTAATGCTTGAGCTTCTACCCATTTGGATACATAATCTACAGATGCTAATATGTATTTATTACCTCTAGATTGGGGAAATGGTCCCATAAAATCTAATCCCCAAACATCAAAGACTTCGCATACCTGAATGTTATTTTGAGGCATTTTGTTCCTTGAAGATATGTTTCTCGATCTTTGACTTGCATCACATTATTTTACGTACTCATTAGCATCCTTAAAAACACTAGGCCAATACAATCCAGACTCGTAAACCTTCTTTGCGGTAACATTAGCACTATGATGCCCACCAGTAGGTCCCGAATGACAATGTGCAAGAATTTCAAGGGTTTCACTTCTAACCACACATCTTCTCATAATATTATCCGCGCACAGTTTAAATGCATAAGGTTCCTCCCAAAAGTAAGTCTTGACTTGCGAAAAAAACCTCTTTCTTTTTTCAAAGGTCCAGTTTGGGGGAACAACCTTTCCAACAATATAATTAACGAAATCCGCATACCATGGTTCATCGTTATTAAACTTAGATTTTAGCACCATTAAATGCTCGTCGAAGAATTTATCAGCAATTTCCCTCTCAGTTAACACCTCCATATGTGGATTCTCAAACCTAGATAAGTGATCTGCAGCCAAGTCTTCTACTTCCTTATGTTTCTCCAATACTTGACAAGGGATAGTGAAACTCCTAGGGTCTTTTTTGTTTAATGGCAGTTTGTTGAGCAAGACAGTTGAGCACCTTTCATTCATTGTCTCCGTACATGATGACATCAAATAACATCACTTTATTATATCATTTATCCCATATGTTTTGCCCACTTTTATATAATTATTGCATTATTTAGTACTTAATTGCTTTAAAGTTGATAAATGCAGTAATTCAGGAGTGTTTTGTGAAGACAAGCTAAAAGGCGCATAATTTGGAGCTAAAACGAAGACATTTGAAGATTGCTGAATTTTCACCAATACGCCGTATCCAGCAAAAGAGATACGGCGTATCAGCGCCAAGACTTCACAAGAAAACGCGTTTGACCAATTCCCAATACGGCGTATCAATGCTGTCTACATACGCCGTATCCATGAAGATAACTATTCGAAGATACAGTAAATCAAGTAAATTGGGAATGATATCAAAGATTTATTATGAACGTAGCGCGCACTCCAAGGAATCCAGCCCAATACGCCGTATCGACCTTGCCAGATACGGCGTATCGAGTCTTTTTCAGACACTATAAATAGAAGACTCAAAAATGAGTTTTCAGTGTGCAATATCATATTCTTTATACCATACTCATTAAAGACGAATTTTAGAAGAGAAGATCAGCCACCAAGGTCAAGCATTGATCACAAATCCATAGAAGACATCGTGTAATTTTTACTCTCTTAATCGTTCGATTTTCATTGTTTGATTACGCTTGTATAATTACAATGGTTGTGGGCTAATACCCTCGGGTATTAGCCATCTTAATGAAAGTTCAATGTTTGGTTTGTTTTAAAATCGATTTCTTAATTAATCGTTGATTGTTTTATTATGTTTATCACCTCATACTTGTTTATGTGTTTGAATATGCGAACTATCATTCAACTGGGTCTAGTGATACCTAAAAAGTAATCTAGATACCGGGATAGCTCTCCATATCGTGCTTTATATTACTGGACCAATAGGATCACAAATAACGTTTTGTCTTTGTCTTTGAATTATGAGCTTAGTTGGACCGGTAGGTGACCCGTTTATGTTTCAGCAATCATGCTCTTAATTAACTGATAAAGATTTGAATAGTGGACTACCAGTATATAAAACACCGTCAAACAATAAGTGGGTAAAGTCCCGTTAGGCTAGGGTTTTAACAGGATCACCACTGCTTTAATTCCCTAAGATAGATTATAATTTAACTAAAGGATGCTTTATGCGGACATGTTTATTTGTGACAGGATTAATCGTGTCTAGGTCTTAGGATAATGACCCGCCTAAGTCTTAAGAATGATATGCCGCCTCGAGATAAGTAAATCATTGCACTAAAACAAACAAACCAACATTGAACCGTAATTAATATGGCTAATACAATTTTCTATCATTTGGCTTGTACCGCTTTTCTATCTTCTAATTTTCTTCTTTTATGTTTATTGTGTATTGAATTGATATTTGTTTCCACCAAACCTGTGCCAGTCTCTCAGGCTGAAAACCCCCCATATCATTAGACAACGTACATAGCATAGGTTTAACCAGTAAATAGACTAATTAAAATACTGATAGAATATAGGATTAATGTTTCATTCTTAGTGTTCGACACCCTACTTACCGCGAACTCCATCTTGACCGGGTACACTGCTCGTTAAAGTGTTGTTTTAGGTTTGTCGGCTAAATATAAATTTAAAACTTGATAATCAAATAATTGACCCTACACGACAGCACATCAGGTTTTTGGCGCCGTTGCCGGGGAATGAATTAATTAAACCTTATTCTTATTAGTATTTCTAACCATTAATTAATTTAGTTTAGTGTAATCTAATTATTTAAATTCTGTTTGTATTTATTCGCATTGTGTGTTTAAATTGTTTGTTTAAATTCTCGCATTTAATTGTTTTTAAATAGTATTATGTTCTGACTGATCACCTGATACGCCGTATCCACCAGTTGGATACGATGTATCAAACCTTCTATGATAATCCAAGACACAATTGTCAATTGGATGTAAAAGCCTAATCTAAAACATCAAGATCACGAAGCATGATGTTGTTGATGAAGTTGACAAGTCTCTTGGCTTGTTGTGATAGATCTTCATATATGTAGGTATGTGGTGGATGATGATGGCAAGATCTCTAAGCTTGCTTAAATGGAGAATTATGTAGATTCATGCTTGCAACAAATGAAAGTTAGAAGCATTATGATCATGGGTTAGTAGGGTTTGAAAGACATGAGAATGTGTATGTAAAACTAGAGAGAAAATTAATTGAAAGGGTTATCTAAAATGAAAAAATGAGGTTGTATTTATAGCCAACAGTTGAAACTCAAAGTTGTCCCAACGGCTCTTGGGGGGGGCCTTTTTTTTTCCATGCGACCCACAAATCCACTATAGCCTGAATCCGTCTTTGGTTTTGGTGGATCCGTAGGTGGAGCTTGGACAGATTTTGTCAATTTGTGATTAACCCCAAATCTTTACAAAATCCCTAATTATACTTAAATAATAGTTTAAGTACAAGCTTCTATAAGTTTTACCGTAAATGGTTAAACATGTTTGATTTGGTTAGATTATAAAAGATTTATTACTAAAAATGGTTTGACACAAATCTTATTAAAATCTCATAATTGTAATTAAATAATAGTTAAGTACAAGCTTCTAAAAGGTTAATCTTTTTAAACATAATAATGGAAAGATTTGCAAGATATGAAAATATCTTATAAGATTTGTTTCCATAAATGGTTAATCTTATTTTGTCATATTATCAAATATAATTAATTAGCAGTTAAATAAAAGATTACTTTGCAAATCATTTATTTAAATGGGTAGAAACTATTAATCGACTTAAAAGGTTATTTTTAAACATTCTCAATGGTTTGTTAATTAGGTTGATCATAATGCACATAACATAAAAATATTCGTACTTTTGTTGAAGCCATGAGTGACTCGAGACGTCAAGAGTGTTGAAGAATGTATGCGTTTGATGAGTTGTGGTCACGGTAATTGCACATTTTACGTCTGTTTACAAGTTACTTGTTTGTCATTTGTTAAAACAAAGATTGTTTTAGTTTAAATATCGTTATATTCGCACTAACAGACGATATTCAAAAGACGGCATTCAGACTCGATAGGGTCATACGTAGTTCCAAGAGATATGCCATTTAGCTTGATTGAACGCAACCAACGGTAATTTATGGATCTATTGAACCGTGTTGTGCAAGCCATATTTGGATAAATTGTGTTGGTCTTTATTGATAGATATCCTCATATACTCCAAGAACAAGAATGAACAAAGAACATCTTAAGGCATACTAGAATGCTTAAGAAAGAGGAGTTGTACGCTAAATTCTCTAAATGCGAGTTAGTTTTGGATTCCAAGGTATTAATTTCTCGGTCACAGTTGATTGATAGTTATAAGGCATTCACGTGGGATCCCGCAAGATCGAATATATAAAATTATGGCATCTCTTAAACACCATCGGAGGAGATTCGGCAATTTTTAGGTCTTGCTAGGTATTATCTAAGATTCATCGAAGGATTTTCGAAGATCGCCAAGTCAATGACCAAGCTTACTCAGAAAGGAGTTAAGTTTGATTGGGGTGACAAGGCAGAAACAACGTTTTAACTGATTAAGCAAAAGTTGTGTAGTGCACACTTCTGGCTTTAACCTGAAGGAATGCGAAGATTTTATGTTATACTGCGATGCTTTCGGATCATGATTTTGGGCACTGTTGTTGATTGCAAAAAGAGAAGGTGATTGGTTTTATTGCATCATACGCCAATTGGAAAATTCATAGAAGAACTATATGATATGATTGGAACTTTGGTAGCAGTAGTGTTTGCTTAAAATCTAGAGGACTCTAATTTGTATGGAACCAAAGTGTTTTGGTTGTCATGATCACAAGAGTTTACAACACATTCTTGATCAAAAGGAGCTGAACATGAGGCAACTTCGATGGTTAGAGTTGCTAAGCGATTACGACTATGAAATATGTTACCACCTGGGGAAAGCAAACATAGTGGCCGATGCCTTAAGCCGTAAAGAACGGAATAAGCCATTACGGGTTCGAGCCTTAGTCATGACTATTGGTTTGAATCTTTCCAAACAAATTCTAGAAGCTCAAATAGAGGTACAGAAACCAGTGAACATCAAGAATAAAGACTTAGGAGGTATGATCAGGAAGGATATACCAAAGGAGAAGTTGGAACCCTACGCAGATGAAACTCTATGCTTAAATGACAGGAGTTGGTTACCATGTTATGGTGATTTGAGGACTGTAATCATGCACGAGTCCCATAAGTCAAAATACTCTATCCATCCAGGTTCTGAAAAGATGTATCAGAACATGAAGAAGCTATATTGGTGGCCCAATATGAAGGCCGACATCGCCACTTATGTTAGAAAATGTTTGACATGTGCTAATGTCAAGGCTGAAAAAACAAGAATTAAACAAATCAATGCAAGTCCAAGCTTGTTGAGTGCAAGAGCTAAGTGGATGTAACATCCGAGAATTTTCGAATTTAGAATGACGATATCAATCTTTGACTTTTTGGGTCTGGCTTGACTTATAAGAACGATCATCTAAATCACGTTTTCACGACTCGGACTCTAAAGCAATTTGATGTGGAATGACATTCCTGACAACTTTTTAGTTTTGCCCGAGACCTGGAAACGAGCCGAAAAGGGCTAAAACAGCACCGCAAACATTATTCGAACAATATACAACGCGGACACACAAAAACAATTAAATTTGTTTTTAGTTATCAGTATTTATTTAATAAAAATATTAAATAAATTATTCATCATTTTTAATTAAAAGCGTTTTTGAAAACGCGACTATTCGAGTTGAAATCCATTTTTATTTCAGACGGAGCGAAACCGGTTCACAAAATGAATAACAGATATTTTATTTAATGTTATAAAATATTTCTGAAATATTATCAAATAAATACTCATTTTTATCAGAAAAATGATTATAAAAACAATGGCGCAAGTTTCGAGATTTGAATCATTCGTTAAGTCGCTCAAATGAGTCCCGAACCGCTTTTATCAAAAAGTATAATAAAAATGTTACACTTTTAACCCCTCAACTCTTTCAACTTGTCACTTTAATTTATATATATATATAAACTTATATATCTTTTTCATTTCAACACATTTATATACACACACTCATATATTCTCTCTCCCTCCCCACTCATCTTCTCCGGCGACCTCCCCCACCGCCGGCCACTGTAGCGCCGCCGCCGGAAAACTTTTCCGGCGGGCATTTTCCGGCGAAGACCAAAAAGACTCCTAGTGACCGGATCTACTCGATCCCCACTACCACTCTCTCTCACGCGCCATTTTCCACCACCACCACTCACCCACCGAAACCACCACTATCATCACCACCGAACCCACGCCACTACCACAGCCATCGTGGGGTGCGTGTGGTTATAAGAAAGGTGTGTTTGTTTCTGTTATAGTAACACCACCGAGGGGTTTAGGGGTGTTTGTTTCGGTGGTAAAACACCACCACCAAAAGGGTGCGTTGGTTTGTGGGTCTGAGGTCACCAAGAAGGGTGCGTGTGGGTTGTGTTATAAACAACCAAGAAGGGTTACAATCATCATCATCATCATCACAACCACCACCCGAAGAAGGTGCGTTTGGTTTGTTTATAAAAACGAAGAAGGTGCGTTGGTGTTCACACAAAAAGGGTTGTGTTGGGTCGCGGGTCAGCAGCAACAGGGGGGGGGTGTCGGGTTTGTTTGGGTCGGTAGTATAAACCACTAGGGTGCACCGGGTTGTGGGTTCACAGCCGTAGGGTGCGTTTGGCTGTGACCACCACGCGACGGGGTGCGTTGGTTTGGGACCACAGCCGACTAGGGTGCGTTGTGTCGGGTCGGGTTGTGGGTTAACACCCGATGAGGGTGCATTGGTTTGCGGGGCAGCCGGGTCTAGCCGGGTCGGGCATGGGTTTGGTTTGCGTTTGGTTTGTAAGGTTCGGGGTCAAGCACGTTCATCGCCCGCCAGACTTAATATCTGCAACCAAACTTTGCTCTAAGATCATAAATTTCCCTACAAATTCCACACTTAACATTGGCTTGAAACTTCCTTATCTCCCCCCCTTTCCTTAATCCTCTCCAAGTCCCTTAATGCTTTAAAGGTATGACAGTGTTTACTAAATATACTCAGTAGTTTGTAGAGGTTGCTATTTTAACCCATTCACTTATGTATGCATTAATTGGGTTTTATGTTTTATCTCTAATGGGTCAAACAGGTGAAAAAAGGTTGCTTGATTAATGATATGCTTGCCTAAAACATATGTCTAAAAAGAACTCCTAATCTATTTAATTATTGGCACATGGCTTAGGTACTCTCCCTCGTTATCTTAAAGTTGGTTGTTCCATGTGATTTGATCTTCTTGTTAAGCATACCAGGCTTACAAATCATTATTCAGTTTGCTTGAAAGGAAACGGGTCGAAAGTCGGCCATATTTTTTATATTGCGAAAGACGTATTAAAATTACTCTAGAATGTGATTAATATTGAAAAGATATAGTTTTTGATCATTTATTTGACATACTATTTATTCAAAAAATAGATGTTTTAAAAGAAGTTGTTTTGCGCCCATTAGGGGTGTTCATCGGTTCGGTTAGTTTGGTTAATTTTTTCTTTTTTTTGGGTAAAACCGAAAACCGAACCGAACGGAATTCAGTTGGATTAAACCTAACCGAAAACCGAACCGAATAACCCGAATTACATAATTTTAATTATTTATTCATTTATTTATATAGATTTTTAGCATCAAAAGAATTTTCAAGCTTAAAAAATGTTATATTTATACCAAGAAAGAGTTTTAATATCTTTTTCTTGTATATAAATATACAAAAAATATATAAATATATATGAATTCGGTTTTTGGTTTAGATTGCCAAAACCATAACCGAACCGAAAACCGAATATTTAATTCGGTTCAGTTTTGGCAAATTCGGTTCGATTACAAATTCGGTTCAGTTATTTTCGGTTCGGTTTTGTTTTTCGGTTTATTCGGGTA
Organism: Tanacetum coccineum; assembly: GCA_026074375.1. Classification (NCBI taxonomy): domain Eukaryota; kingdom Viridiplantae; phylum Streptophyta; class Magnoliopsida; order Asterales; family Asteraceae; genus Tanacetum; species Tanacetum coccineum. Next base: position 7,760 of record BQNB010146376.1, read on the forward strand.
TTACCCGAACAATGAACACCCCTAGCGCCCATCTAACCTGACCCATGGTTGCCAGTTTTGACTCATTACTCAACCTGTTTGGCCCACCCATTGTGGCCACTGGTGATAGTTAGTATCTAATGTGGACATAGCTATGTTTATTTTCATACAGTGCTTCAAGAAGTGATAAATTGGAAGTAGTTGGTTAAGCAACTATCTAAGATTAAATAGTCTAACAAGGATTAAATAGGCACACAACTACACAAGATGTTCCTCTTAAATACATGAATATAGTTTTTATTAAATTATCAATTCATGTGAAAGTTGAGAATACGAAATCATTTTGATACAATCCTTTTTCTAACTGACATGTTCCATTGTTCCAAAACGACAAGTGCTTAGAAAGCATCAAAGAGCTCACCTCCTTGTTAAGAGAAGTCAAGTAAATTACATTATTAGGTGCTAATCACTTTTTCGGTTTAATAAATATTCCGCTAATTTGCAAAAGAATCGCTTATGGAAGAAAACTGTTCTCTTATCAAACGGATGTTTATGTGAGTAGGCGGCTCAAGCAGCAAAGAGGGCCCGGGAGTTGGAGAGACAGAAGAGTGGTTTAAGAGTATCCTCTCTTCCAGGAAAGCTTGCTGATTGTTCAGCCACAGATCCTGAAAAAGCTGGTAACCTCCACTTTCTTTTGTTGTGTGAGCTTCTTGTTGGTGAAATGAAAAGAACGATCTTTTGACATGAAATGAATATACTGATAAATATACTACGCAAGTCACATATCATATACAAGACCAAATGAAGATCATTAAGGAAAAGGCCTAAAGCATGTTTATGGATTAAAAAAACTATAAATTTGTGCAACTCTTATTCGAGTTGACCTGATATGAACACACCAACTATATGAAGTTTCTAATAGCTAGACAATCTGATATAAAGCAACACGTGACTTGGTATAATATAAAAATCTGATAGAGAAATATTATTCGTTTGGCGAAGAGAGATTCAGTGGAGATATATATAAATTTTCTTGACATTTTGATGTGATAAAAACTTGACAAATTGGTCCATAAAACGTTTCACATTTTGCAGAGATATTCATAGTTGAAGGAGATTCAGCTGGTGGAAGTGCAAAACAAGGTCGTGATAAGAACTTTCAGGTGATCATTTGATAAAAGGCTTACTCTTTTCCTCTATGGTACATGTATTATAACCTTGTCACATGTGCTATTGCTCATAATTGTTGTCTAATATGTAAAATATTAATGATGTATTGATAAACGGAATCTTGGTTTAGGCTATTCTTCCTTTGAAGGGTAAAATTTTAAATGTTGAAAGAAAGGATGAAGCTGCCATGTACAAGAATGAAGAAATTCAAACTCTGATTCGTGCCCTTGGCCTTGGAGTAAAGGTTATTTGTTCAATGAAGTTATATATTTACAGTACCATTTCCTAGAGGTGGCATAATGGACTATTATATGGTGCTGGTGAAAATGAGTCAGGTTGGGCCGAGCCAAAACTTTCCATGGTTTGAATTTCATAATTAATTACTGGGCTGACTGCTAAAATATGATTACATAAACTATGTAATTACAAAAGCATCGAACTTTCTTACATAAAGTAGTCTCTAGTTTTTATGCATTTGGAATTTTGGATATACATGGGATAACTTTCAATGCCTTTTAACCCATTTCCATTTTAATTTAATCCTTTAGCTCACTCAAGTGACCCGTTAAAAATAGATTTTAACGCAAAATTGGCCCATTCGGGACAAAGGTGCCGCCTCTACTTTTTTCTGTTTGACTTTGCACTGTTAACTTGTCATATCATCACTTGATGCTCACTAACCTTTCCTGTTTCAGGGAGAAGATTTTAAGAAAGATGGTCTACGGTACCATAAAATCATTATCTTAACGGATGCTGATGTTGATGGTGCTCATATTCGTACACTGTTATTAACATTTTTCTATAGATACCAGGTAGCAGAATTGATCAGTTCATTCTTACTTGTTCTACCTAAAAACGCATCAAGATTTTCAGTTGGATGAAATTTTATACGTTTTATTGCATAGTTTGAGAAAGTGTTAACCTTTTTTAATCTAAAATACCCTCTACCAAAAACAAATAAAAGAATCATCCGAACCCAAATTTAAATCTTGTTGAAATGATAACAAAAGGTAAACAAGTAGTTTTAAAAATGTTTTAAACTTTATGGGACAGCAATCATAAATGGCGCCATAAAATCTGGTACGCTTGACTTACTAAGTTCAGTAATGTGTTTGACCTTTTTACCAAATATCTTACATACCCTTCAACAAAGACAAATAAATGAGAATCTTTTAAACCCATAAATTTGGTACGATTGACTTGTTGAAATCATAGCAATTGGCAGAAAGTTGATTTTTTTTAACAGATTGTTCATGTGTCACGCTTTTGCAGAGAGCATTGTTTGATGGAGGCTTCATATATGTTGGCGTTCCACCCCTATACAAGGTTAGCATTTTACCATAATGATGAACTTGCCTTTTAGCAACAAAGTCTGCATGGCTGATTCATTTTGGCCAATTATTCAGGTCGAGAGGGGGAAGCAGGCGCATTACTGTTATGATGAATCAGAACTTAAAAAACTTCAGAGTTCCTTCCCTTCAAATGCATCATATAATATTCAGAGGTTCAAAGGTAAGCAGATGAAGTATATGTATAACCACAATTACAAAATAAGGTGCTAGCCCTAGCTGCAATATAAAACTTTTAGGGTTCAGGGTTTTGAGTTGGGTTTGTTTTCGAAAGTCAAGTTTTATCAATATGCAGACGTGAATATTCATCGTCATGAATCTTTTTCTGAAAAAATTTAGATAATATTTGTAGTAACATTATATTTTGTACTTAAAACAAAATCCATATTAAAATCTTTCACGTGTTCCTGGTTTGACTTGTTACTTAACCCACCCATCTAGCCACCTGTATCAGTATGTATAAAAGGCTTGTTTTTTTTCTTTCTTAAAGATGTTATCTTCCCTCATGAAATCTTTGTGTATATATATGAAAAACAGGGTTGGGAGAAATGATGCCATTACAATTATGGGAAACCACTTTGGACCCCAAGACCAGGCTATTAAAGAAACTGGTGGTTGAAGATGCAGCGGAAGCAAATGTTACGTTTTCTTCTCTTATGGGTGCTAGGGTAAGATTCAGATTCCACTATTCAAGTTCATACGCCCAAACACATGGAAAATAAAAAAGCTACTTATAAATGATTGTTTGAGTTAACCTAGCTTTTTTGACTTTAAAGATAAAATAAGCAAAAAAAACGAGAAAGAAATGATGCTGATTCTTAGTGTTCGTGAGTCGGAAATATAAGAAAGTGCCATAAAATAAAATATTTTAACCTTTTCTTTCATGTATTTCTACCTGGAGAGAAGAATGAAAGTTCACAATTTTATAGATACTCTTCGTGTTTAATATAGGCAGTATAAACCAGGGATTTGGTTATTGAAATAATTATCAGACCATTTATTTTCATCTTTCCATATTTCAGAGGAAAGTTCTGGAACCCGACATTTTTGATATCTTGTTATAAAACCATGTAGGTGGACGTTCGCAAGGAGATGATACAAAACACGGCAAGGAAGATGGATTTGAAGCATCTTGATATATGAAGTTATCATGTAGGAATGGTGTGGGATGAACCATTCTTACTTACGTTAGATTGTACAGGAAAAGGATAGTTGATTTGACGGAAAGCTACCGAGAGGTGACTTTAGTTCATTCTTGGGACATATGTTAGATGCATACTTTCTCCCCACCGATCCCACAACTTGCTAAAACATGTCATTTTGGAAACAGTTTTGCAAAATCTTGATTTCTTTTATCTATTACAGTGGTTTTAGCAGTTGAATTGGTTGTTTCTTTCCTTGTCGCTCTTTTCTTTTGCGCTAAAAGTGTTTGCACGTTTTCTATACTAATTTTTGGACTTATCTGTGTACTCGTATAATTAAGTGTTAATTTGCTTGAATGTAGTAGCTATGTAGGTGTGTAAACACGTATGTATCATCTGTGTGCGTGATTGGATGTTGGAACATACACATTTTGTCGATACAAACAAGTGAGCTGAATATGTTTTGTATAGTTTGTGCGAGTTATGTTTACCAAGTATTAGAGGGCTTGGTAATGGTGGGTGTGGCACTAACGGGTAACGTCACTTTATGGCGCGAGCCTGACACCTGGCGCCGTGGTGGTCAGCCCACTCCATGCGTATATATTTCTTTCTTTCTTCATTATATCTGGACGGCAGGTAAAGGTAAAAAAAAATGCAAGTCCCCACTTCCTTTTATAGGATAACTATCTAATAACCCGTGTAATACACGGGCAATCTAAATTGCCAATTTTTGACAGCTTATATTTCCAAAAATAAACCAAATCAAATATCGGTGCAAAATCTGAATACAAAGTAACACATACCAAAAGCCAATAAGATAAAACGATAGAAAGACCCGTTGAGACAAACAATGCTTTTCAATTGTATGAATACACTTCATAATAGTTGAGTTACAAACTTACAATCCAACTAAATCAGTATTGTGATTTTTTTTCAGCATTGAACATGCTCATATTAGCAACATTTATAACATGATCCATCACTATACAAAGTGCTCATATTAGCAACATTTTTTCACACATTCAAGACGGATGTATACATACCATCCGACACATGGGGATAACAATCTATATCATCCTTGATAGCCTCAAATGTTCCGTATACTCCATAATATTTACAATGACATTCCTGCAAGAAGCAAAATATGAGTATATGAAACCACATAAATCACTTTATAAACAAAATATGTATTCTAGCCGTAATCATATATTGTTGCTCTTTGATTATATTTAACATAAAAGTATTTCGGGTCAACGTGACCAACATAGAAAAATACTTTTTTGACTTCTTATCCTATCACATTAATTCAATTTCTAAAATCAACTATGAGTAAATTTCATAAGTAAATCATTAGGTGGGTGATGACTTGGGCACTAATTTAAACATACCTTTGTCCACGCTGAAAGCTGCATATCGCTTTCTTACATCCTCGGTGTTAAACAGGCTCGACAAAGGTGTGTCAATTTCTTATAGGTGAACACCTTAAGTGGACATGCTCTTCAACCTATTAAATTAGAACGGACATATATCACTTTTGATAATATAACAATGGAATAATATATGGGGTGGATTGTATTTTTAACTTATCTCTTCAAGATGTCTTCATAATGTCAAAACGATTTAGAAAAAAAACATAATACAATGAGGAGCTCTTCAATTCAAAGGGTTACCATTTTATCATAAGGGTTATCAATTTTATTCTTCGATAAACACATGATACCTATTACTAAATTATTTTGTTTGGCTAAAATCAAAGATAAACAGTTTCATGTAGCTATAACCCAAAAAAGCTTTAAAAGAAACTCTATGTGACATTTCATCAAAAAAAAAAACAAATTATGAATAAAAGTTCCAACTAAAGTTAACAAAAAAAGATACAACTTATACCCGACCGTAAACCCCATACAAAAAGATAGAACTTTTACCCGACCGTAAACCCCATGTTCCATACCAACATAGGTTGGTAAAAAACACTTGCAGTTTCATGCCAACACACTAATGCCAACCCACCATCATCGAGTAACATACTAACACCGATTTGGAACCTGATGCAAAACAATAAACAATAACAGCTTTAAAATATCTTTTAACATCAATTGAGTCAACATATGTATCGAAAATACTGAAGCTCGGATAGTCAACAAATATGTGAAATACTTGTTAAACTTGACACTTTGATAGTCAACAGTAAAAGCATAATAAGCTTTTCATAAACTCACCTAACCATCTACAAAGCATTTGTGCTTACTAATCAATATATACCGCACAAAATCTTAGATGGTTTACATCTTATAAAAAACAACCACTAATAACAAAGTATTACTATATGTTTTGGGCCTGAAAATCAAGCAAACAAACGTTAGCACAGAAAATAAAATTACCTCGGATGTTGGAGGAAATCCAGAATTAAAGCATTTGGTTTTCCTATTGTTGAAGGGAAAAAAATCCAAAAAAAAAAAACAATGGTTTAAAGAAAGATCAAACATCTTCACGTTTAAAATGAAGAGGTAAAAGAAAATTAAAAGTTAGAAAAGCCATCGAAAAACTTACAGCCTACACATTCATTCCATTCATTCAGAAGAAAGAAGGGCATGAACCCATTGCGCAAACTAAAAAAACAATGACGATGATAATCGAATTCCTTATCATGAACAACTGAAAGAAATTCAAAATAAACGTTCTGAAGTGTTACCAGAAAGTTAAGATTGCCACATAGTTAGGTGCAAAAAGGCGGATACCGATAAACCCAAACGGCCAACAAATCGGCTTCTTGTCTGGAGCCTATTCCATGCCTGACTCAAACATAGTCAAACGTTATATAAGGTAAAAAAAAAAATTAGATCATACAATAATAAAATTAAACAGATATAAACTCTAAAATAACAAAACGTAAAGCAAAAATAACCTACCCGAAACTTAAAAGACAAAATCAACCAATGATCGAACATTTGGAACCATGACTGACACCTAAAATTAAAATTGTTATCCTTTTTGTATAATGGATATTTTTTAACCAAAAGAGTAAATTTAGGTTTATGAAAATAAAGTGGAGATGTTTTATATTAATTTGCCAGTTACATCAAAAAAGATTATTTTTGTTACCTCCAATTCTTTTTTTCTAAATAATACTATCTTTAATTTTTTCTTCAAAGATGTGAATATGTGATAGAGATGAAAATGAAAGAAATTCTAGATAAGAGAAAGGGGGTACAACGGCTAAAGAAGTTTATCCATTTGTGCCTTATTTAGTGCCACATCATCGCCACCTTATTTTAACACAACAACTCAAAATATCATCTCACTCATAAACACATCATATTTTAGCCACTTGGGTCCCACCACTTACCAATTTATTTATTTTTCTCATTTTTTCACACAAACTAAATTTATTTCATTAAAAAAAAAATACAAATTACAATACGGAAAAGAAAATACAAAACGCAATAAAAATACAACAATACGAAATTTAAAAACAATACAGAATTTAAACTAATCATTTAGTAGATGTTGTTGCCAAACATGCTCAATCAAATTTCGTTGAAGCTTTGCATGTGTTTGTTTATCACGGAGTTCTTTTGCTTGTTTCCGTTGCGCTTCACAACGTTCGATCCATGTCCGTGCCAGATTTGCTCGCGGGCAAATATAAGTGTCGCCAATATCAGATAGCGCAAACTTTTGATTTTTCAAAATCATGTTATGCAATATGATGCACGTGAAATTTCGTGTACATGATTCTTCGTTGCTTGTTGACAGTCCAAGCACGCCGGTGATATATTATATGCCCAACGACTTTGAAAAGGACACCAAAAGCTCTTTACGTCTTTTCGGCACTTTCTTGTTTTTACGGCGTTTAAATACGCCCATTTCGCTCGTCTGTTTGCAAACCGTAAATGATTTTGACAAAAGCTGCCCCCTGTGGGTATATACCGTCAGCTAGGTAGTAACCTTTTTCAAAATAATTCGTTCACTTCAATACGGAACCAACGGGGCTGATGTCTCAAGAAGGTCGTCAAATAAGGGAGAATGATTTATACTGTTAAATCGTTAATCGCACTGCTACCCCAAAAAAATGCATTGCCAAATCCACAAATCGTATGACGCAACGGCTTCAAGCATTATAGTTGGGTATTTTTTTATCACCCCTGCCAAATTGCCCGTGCCATGCTTTAGGACAATTAATCCATTCCCAATGCATACAATCAATGCTACCAAGCATACCCGGTAACCCATGAATTCTATTGTGTGCGTCATATAATTTTCGAACATCATTCACGTCGGGTTTCCTTAAAAACTCAGGCGTAAACAAATCAATAATGCACATATTAAAACAATCTAAACAATCGCGTGCACAATGTTCCCCCATTTGTAAGTATTCATCTAATGCATCAGGTGATGTGCCGTATGCCAATTGGCGTATGGCGGATGTGCATTTCATAATCACACTAAAACCCATTAGACCCGTAGCATCGGGTCGGACAACAAAAAAATCAAAATGAGCAGGTAAAGGATAATGTGTTTCAATATATTTTTCAATACCTTGGACTATTTCTAAAAATAGTGAACGGTTCATACGATATCGACGTCTAAAATAGTAGTCCGGATATTTTGGGGATGGACCAAAATAATCGGCCAACAGCCGTGCTTCAGCAACATCCCGATCACGATTTATCGCTTTACGACTACGGCGTGAACTTTCACCCTGCTTAAGTTGCATAACCAACTCGATGTCTTCAATATCATCGAGATCGGACATATTCGAATAGTTTGAAGAATCACTCATTTTCTTTAGTTGTGTTTTGAGAGAATTTGAAAGTTGTTATTTAGGATTTGTGTGTTATGAGATAAAAAGGGAGTATATATAATGAAAAAGGGGATTAATAATAAAAGGGGATAAAAAAATACTTGTTTTAAATTCAAATAGCCGTTGCCAACGTTCGAGTTCTTTTTTTTGTCGCTTCTGCGTTGCTTAACCGGCTAAAATAAGTGGCGATGGAATTGGCGAGTGGGGAGGGTGTCATGGCTATGACAATGGCGAAGGCCACATAGGATTGGCGAATGGCTTTAGCCATTACACCGTTCGCTCTTATATGCTAATTTACTCTCTGCGCGTTCTAGGGGATTAAAGTTAAGCTGGATTTTTATTAGATTATGGGTATTTTTGGCGAAATGAGCTTGTGTTGGGGC
>BQNB010146377.1:0-16583 GCA_026074375.1 Tanacetum coccineum
TCCAATGTATTAGTTTTTAAACGACTCTTCTAGAGATCGTTCTCATATCTTGTGCTATTGATATATGAAGTAATACCCCTGAAACATCATATTCTACTGTGGCCTATTTAGGGGTGTTACATTGGTCACTAGAACCCTATTCTGAACATAACAAGCAGTATTAACTGCTTTAGCCCAAAATGTAGTAGGTAATAATGAATCTGCTAGCATAGTCCTAGCTGCCTCTATTAGTGTCCTATTCTTTCTTTCAGCAACTCCATTTTGTTGAGGAGTTCTGGCAACACTAAACTCCCTCTTAATCCCTTTCATCCCACAGAACTGATTCATGTCATTATTCTTAAACTCAGTTCCATTGTCACATCTGATGATTTTAACCTTATGATTTATTTGATTTTCTATGCCAGTTATAAAAGTTTTAAGGATCCCACTAGTCTCATCCTTAGTGGCCAAAAAGAAAACCCAACTAAATTTACTATAGTCATTAGTGACAACAAGGCAATATATCTTGTGATTGATACTCCTTACAAATGTTGGCCCAAATAAGTCTATATGCAACATTTGTAAGGGATGGCTGATAGAGCTTTCAAGCTTGGTCTTACAAGAGGCTTTGTGTTGCTTTCCCTTCTGACAAGCAACATAACAATGGTCATTTTTAAAAAGCTTTGAAGGTAAGCCTCTAATAAGGTTTCCCCTCACAAGTTTATTCATAGTTTTCAAGTTTATATGACCAAGCCTCCTATGCCATAAATTAGACTCATCAATTGTAGCCTTTGCAAATAAACAAATCAAACCTCATGAAGGAACAATATTCTTTAGATCAAAACTGTACATGTTGTTTTGTCTAAGAACTTTAAGCAAATGACGTGACTTTTCAACAGAAGCTTAAAGTCATGGAAAAGAAAAAAATAAAAAGGGAAAAACCCAAAGCATTCAGTCCAGTGAAAAAACACTGTTTTCTTGTCACACATTTATAAGACAGAGAAAAGATTAAACTTAAGTTCCTTTACAAAGTATACATCTTCAAAGTCTAATTTCTCAGTCCTAATTTTACCTTTTCCAGTAATTTTACCTCCTTTAGGACTTCCAGCAAATGCAACAAATCCTCCATTAATGTCTTGATAAATCTGTTAGGTAGGACTTGTTCCTAGTCATATGCCTAGAGCATCCACTATCAAAAATCCCTTAATCCTGTAAAGTAATAATGTGATTACCTGCACTCAAAATAAGAAATTTGTTTCTCTTGGACCTAAGCATCACTGACTTGAGCCTGCTGAGGATCAACATAAGTTAAATCTTTTAGGCATGTTGATCCACTGTCTTTGAAGATAGGTCAATTACTTTTCCCTGTTGGTTCTTCAAATCCAGCAACTGAGGACTTAACAATCATTTTCCTCATTACCTCTAAACGCACTAACTACTGTTTTTTTTGTCCCAGCAGTAGTTACATTTTTACATTAGTATAATTAACTTTTTTCTTAATGCACTTGTTTCTTAGGTGTTGTTCTTTGATAAAAAGTCCTCTTAACTGATGAATGTGACTTATGAAAAACATTTGAACTTGGTTTTACACCATTCACATTCACTTTTTGTTTAAGTGCAGCAGTATTAACATGCCTGGCAGTACTAATTGATGTTGCTGCTCTTGGAGAGCTTTGCTTAGCAGCATTAACTGGCACTAGTCCAGACTTTGTTGCAACTGCTGTTGGAACAAAATTTCTTTTAGGATGTGGGTGAGTCAATTTATTTTGGTGATTCACCCTCTGAGCATTGTTCCATACTGGTCTAACTTCCCTTTGACCAGTAACCCTTCCCATATTATTCAACACAGATTTTCCAACCATTTTATTCTCATAAAAGTTACAGTCCTTGATTAAATGGTTAAGACTTCCACATACAAAACAAGCTTTCTTATTGAACTCAAAACCATCCCCTAGTTTCTGAGTCATTATTCCATTCCAATTTCTTTTATCAACCCTAGGACTCTGACTTTTCCTAAGGTTTTCAGCTTGCCTATATGTGTGTTGTTCAATAACAGATTTCCTAGTATTTTCATCTGATTTAACAAAATTGATTTTAGCATAACTAGGTTTATTCTGTTCAAATGAAGGTCTAATCACACAATCATCATCACTATCAGACTCCCACTCTTCAATGATAGGAGCACTAGGCCTAACATCTTTAGGTTGTTCCAAACTATCCTTACTAGACTTAGATGCAGTTGATTCAATTCTAGGCACACTAGAGATAGTTTCACTCACATTAGTCTTATAGACAGAATCATCTAATCCAGCAAAGGATAAGTCAGGTCTTGAGGGCATGTAGTTCCCAGTGTAGGGAGGGGGAACTGCATGATATCCCTCAACCTTCTTAAACCTATCATTTACTTGATTATTTTCCTCTTCAATCTCATTTACACTACTATCAGATGCACTTTCAAACACTTCACTTTTATTCAGATGACAATCATGCAATTCATTTTCATTCATTTGACTGACAAATCCAACACCAGACTTGTTATTAACACTTATTTGACTGTTTATCAGTTTAGTTAGCCTCATAGACGATGTTTCAAACTTTTCTAATTTTAGTTTTAAATCATCTTTTTCTTTTAAAGCCTGTACTAACTGATTTTTAAGCTTTATTATAGAATTATCTCTTATCTTAACATTATATTTAAAAAATGCAATGTCTTCCTCATAAACAACTTCATTTTTTTGATGAACAACAATTCTAGCTTCTAAAGATTCTAAGCCTATTGATAACCTATAATTTCTAGATTAGATTTTTTAAGAGCATCACGCTGTTGATCATACTATTTTTGAAGAGTTTGACAAGATTCTAAACATTCTTTAGAGCAATTTTGTACCTCAGTATTTGAGCTTGATGAACTGGATGAACCTGAAGACAAATGATCCATTAGAGCAAAGTCTGTGGGTCCTTCTTTAGCTTGATAACTCCAATCATAACCACCTATTCCATCTTGAACAACCAAGGCATTTTCAGGAGTCTCTACTGATACAATTCTTCTTGGAACATCTCCATTTCTATTCCCCTGATTCCTTGGTGCCATGCATTCTCTAGCAAAGTGACCTCTCCTGTGACAGTTGTAACATTCAACCTTTGTCTTATCAAAGCCAACAGTTTCTTTGCCATTGAAGTTCAAATTCCTTCATGTCTTCTTTAAGAATCTCTTCACTCTCATGGTAAGCATGTCCACCTGCGATTTGAGATCCATCTCTTTAAGATCATTAGTATCAATCTGCTCCAGATCTTTATTGTCCAACTATTGACTATTAGATTGATTGACAAAGAAGGAAAATATGACATCATCAACATAGGATGAGGAAGAAGCTTGTCCCTGTGAGCTAGCAGTAGAAACTTCATGAGCAGTATTAACTGCTTCATTAGTACTGCTAGTGTTTTCTGAAGATACAAAAGCCACATTCTGAGAATTTGAGCTTGAGCTTGATTGGCTTTTAATCTCAGCTTCATACACCTTCAAGTTGTTGTATAAGTCATCCATGCTCATTGTGTCTAGATTAGATTTGTTTCTCATGATCAAGGCAATATTGTTCCAAGGTAATGGTAGACTTCTTAGCTATTTAAGATTTGCATCTTCCTGGGAGATAACTTTACCATGAATTTCCAATTGGCTTGCTGAGTTTTTCTAACCTATTATATTTATATTCCCAGTCCTTCAGATCTTATGCAAGTAAAATTCTCATATTCCTGCTTCAAATGGTTTTTTGCATTTATCATTGTTCTTTGTTTGCCTCCAAACCTGGTCTTGATATTTCCCATAGGGTCTTTGCATCCTTCATTCCATGAAACTTCAATAGTTCCTCATCAGGAATGGCCAACAACAAAGTGCTTTTTGCTTTCAATTCATTCTTTCTTGCTAGCTTTTGTTCAGCAGTTTTGGGAGGAATGGGACCTTCAGTACTAGCTGATACATCAGCAGGTGCATCACCATTCACAATAACCTCCCAAAAAGCATAATCAGTGTGATAAGAAATTGCTCCATTCCTCATGCTCCATAATCATAATCTCCAATTTTTGATACTTTAAGTTTGTTAGTTGCAGACACTGTTTGAGTATTTCTGACTGTGATTCCATCTTCCTCTTGATTATGAATCTTGTGTAGATATAGTGTACTTCTTATCAAGTAATTCTCAACTAACGCTGATACCACTTGTGATCCTTCTGAGAGAAACTTACCTTAGTTTTTTTTAAAACTAGTTATATGGATAGATCAAGGACAACTATAGAGAAACTTAAATGAGAATATCACAAAACGAGATCGAATCTAGTTTGCAATCTAAAAAAGAAACAATGAAACACGTAAAACAAAATCTTTGCTAAACTTTTAATATATTGAATACTATATTGAATTACAAAATAACTATGAATGATAACTATGATTGCTATGCAATCTATGAATACTAATATGAAAAACTAATGTGAAAACTGATATCTAGATCTATGCCTTAGGGTTCCTTTTATACACCAAGGAAACCCTAATGGGCTTACAAAACACTTCAAGTGATCAATTCATATCTATTCCTAATATATCTTATACATATCACTTTAGTAGTACTAACTATTTATACCAACAGTACTAACTACATAACTAACACACTAATTAACTACAGTACTAACACATGATCGCATACTTAACTATTACATTAGCAGTACTAATGACTCAAACAATTTCTTCTAATCTTCAGCAGCAGTAGTTTCTTCAATCAGCAGTATTAACTTGAGACGCCTTTATTCCCAACAGTGTTCATCGAGTATCCTTGACCAACGTAGACTTAATCTCACCATCATCAATCAAAGCATGTCAATGTTCTCATCTAACATCAAGATATATATCATGTCTACCTGTCTCTGTTGATATCCTTGTGTAGACAAAATGGCTGATGAGAATGTTCCTACTCCTGCTCCCACAAGATCTAATGATCAGATTCTTCCTTTTGCTGCGTGCCAATCAAAAAGAGAAACCATGTCTTGGATCTTCAAAAGAGGTAGAAGAACCCAGACTTCTTTAGGGCATTCACTGCTTTAGCCTCGGTTCCAGCTATCTACATTCAACAATTCTGGAACACGCTTACATATGTGGAAAAAGCTAGGACTTACCGATTTTAGCTGGATAAAGACTAGTTCACACTGGATGCAAATCTTCTGAGGGAAGATTTGGAGATAACTCCCATTGATCAAGCTCACCCATTTATGTCACCTCCTTCGGGTGATACAATTATGGACTTCGTAAATGAGTTGGGTTATCCGGAGGTGATTCACTTTGTGTCAAGTATGGTGGTGAATCACCTGTATCAGCCTTGGAGAGCAATATTATCTATGATCAACCAGTGTCTCACAGGCAAGACTTTTGGGCATGATAGGCCTAGATATCCAGTTCTTAAGATGCTTTGGGGAATTATAACAAATACTAATGTTGACTATGCTGAGCTTATGTGGGAAGAGTTTGTGCAAGCTATGCAGACCTTTCTTACTGATAAGGCCAGTTTAGGCAGTCCCACTAAGAAGGGCAGGAAAGACAAACCTCACGTTATTCCTTATTGTCGATTCACGAAGCTTATTATCTGTCACTTGGGAAGAATTCACAATATAAACCAAAGATCTGCATCTCTGTTTCATCTTACTGAAGAAGATTCCAGACTCGGTAATCTCAAATTCGTCTCCAAAGGCTAAATCAATGAAGTCTTTGGAATGCCAATTCCCAACGAGCTAATCTTAAATAATATCAGGAATGCATCATACTACAATGCTTATTTGGAAATGGTCGCAAAGCATGATCAGAAAGTTGCTGTCGAAAAGGAAGGAAAGAAGAAATCTGCAAGTTCTAAGCAACTCAAGCCCAAGCCTGCTATCGAGAAGTCAAGCAAACCAGCACCTGCACCGAAACCAAAGGTAACCAAGGAAAAATCTTCTAAGGCTTCTACTGCTAAGCCACCCAAGCCAAAGCATGCCAAAGAAAAGTTAACCAAGGCTACACTACTACAAAAAGCCGGCAAAGGTAAAGTTGTAAAAGTTCGCAATGTGAAGAGCACTTTCCAGCTGGTTGATGAACCTGATGAAGAACCAGCTCATTCTGAACCTGTACCTAAGAATGAACAAGAAAGTGCAGGTGAAGAATATGATATGGAACATGCTATTCAGATGAGTCTGGAGTTGTTTCAGGATCAAGGTTATGCACATATTGGAGGTGTGGCAATTCAATAATCTATTGCAGAGGCCATCCGACCACTCCCTGTAGTAGAAGGCAAGGGCAAAGCCAATGTTACTGAAGAACAAGTTGCACAATCTCTGCTAGCCCTACACACACCAAAGAGGAGAAGCACCACGGACCAATTCATATTCCAAAGGCGGACTCCAGCTACTAAAGAAGCCACAACTGGACCCTCTGCACAATCACAAGTTGACACATCCACCAATATTATATGTGACTCTCCTTCTCCAACAGATGCTGAAACAGGTGTTGGATCTGATAAGACAAGCAGTGGAGGTGATACTAAGATATTGTAGATTACTAAAGAACTAGGTGAAGATGTGGAGAAGTAGGTGGACCTATAGGAAAAGACTGTTGAACTTGATCAAGACCAGGCTGGATCAGACCCTGGTGAAACTCAGAGTCTCAAACTCCACCAGTACAGGTACTCATGAATGAAGACCAGGCTGGACCAGACCCTGGAATAAGTCGTGTGGCTCTTGTTAGACCAGACCCTGAGCCTACGCACGATGAGTTCGTGACTGATTTGTACCCTAAGGTTTAGGAAAGTTTGAAGTTTCCAACTGATGAACATGTCCTCCTCGAGGATCCACTAAGTTCAACCAGAATTCTATCGTTAATGAAGAACCTGGAAGATGCATATGCTATTGGGGATTAGTTCATTAATGATAAATCCACTGATGATGAACCGGGTAAACTCAATGTGGAAGCATAAGTGGTTTCCATGGTCATTGTTCCAATCTATCAAGCATCTTCCTCAGTTCCTCTACTCTCCACGCCAGTAATTGATCTCTCACCTGCTAAACCTACATCATCTGCCACTCAAGCACCAATCTTTACAGCAACAACAACGACTACACCAACAACCCTCCCACCTCCTCCACAACAACAAAGCACAACCAAATCTGAGTTAGCCGAACGTGTTGCAGCTCTTGAGAAGAAACTCTTGGACTTAGAGCAGACTAACAAGAATCTCGATAACACCACTCGGAATCTTGGATCTAGGGTCTACACTTTGGAGCTTAGGGATCTGCCTCATAATATTAATGAAGCTGTTCGTGAAAATGTCAAAGAGGCTGTCCAAATAGCTCTACAAGCTCCCCTTCGATATCGCATCAGAGACTTGCCCGAAGAAGATATGAAAGAAATGCTTCACCAAAGGATGTTCGAGAGTGGTACATACAAATCACTTCCTGAACATATCACTCTCTATGAAGCACTAGAGGCATCTATGACACGAGCTGAGAGGGACGGATTCCTTGCTAAAAAGGACAAATCACGTAAGCGATGCTGTAACGATCAAGACCCTCCTCCTCCTCCACCTGATTTGGATCTCAGTAAGAGGCCACGACATGACACTGGCGCTTCTGGTTTATCACAGCCTCCAGCTCCTCAGTCATCAGCATGGAAAAAGTCTGACACTCGAGATGCTCTTTCAAGCTCCTCCAAGCAACAATCCGGTCCTCATGATGAGCAACCAGTCAAAGACATACCAATCCCAGATTCTACCAATATATCTGATTCAGAAGACACTAGTTCTGCACATCATCCACATGTCAAGCCTAAGCCAGAATGGTTGAAGCCGATTCCAGAGGACGACAGACCAGCCACTCCAGAACCTGCCTGGGTCATTCCTACATCCCACGTTCCTGATGCTGAGAACAACTGGGCAAATGCTTTAGCTACCACGTATCAAGCTCCGGCAGAGAACTGTTTACTTGAAAAGACTGGGGATATGTGGACGTTTATGAACTGGTATTGCCAGAAAATGGGAAAGACCGAGCTTACTCAAGCAGAATCTTAAGTCAAGCTTATGAAAATCCTTAAAGCTTTCTACCCAGACTTGTTTTCCTCTTTAGTTTTCCAATGGAAGAGTGTCACAGGAAAGTTACAGATCAATGATTGGACTAATCCAAAGGTGATCAATCAGATTGACATTAACAGACCTCTGCCTCTCAGTGGTCCACCAGGTCATGTCACTGTTCAAAATCAATTCTTCTTCAATCATGACTTGGATTATTTGCGATATGGCAGCAAGGGAAGCAGACAAGCTTTGTCAATTTCCAAGATAAAAGCTGCTCGTTATCATGACTTTGGACTTGAACTACTTAAACATGAGCATATGTGGATCGATGACTTTCTCACCTATGACATAATCCTATTTAGGTATCTCTCATTGTATATAAATCGTCAGAAATTCTACATTAACTGACATACAGCTGGATCAAGTCGCAAGGTAGTTAAAACTTACATGCGTATACTTAGTGTTGTCATAATAAAAGCCTACTCTCGCTACGGGTACGACTACCTAAAAGAGATCACACTGCGCAGAGCTGATCATCAAGAATACACGATTGCCGAAAAGGACTTTAAAAACCTGTATCCTAGTGACTTTGAAGATCTGAATCTGTTGCTTCTTCAAGGTCATCTAAATCATCTTCCTGGTTCAGACATACGTATGCTTTCTACTGCTGTTAAACTATGGATACGAAACTTAGTGATTCGACAGCGGGTTGAAGACTTCCAACTCGACATTGAGAGCTACCAGAAACAGCTAAATCTCACTAAACCTAGATGGGATGCAACCGGCTTCGACTTCAAGCATGATTATACAATCATTGATTCGCCTCGTGTAGTTGTGTTTCCTGTCAGTAACAATGAACGGAAGATCATGCGGTTCAATGAGATTTACAAGTTCAGTGATGGTACGCTGACAAATATTATAGAAGCACTGGATTACAGAGTTAAGGAGTACAAGGTTAATCGGCTCAATCCGGGTATGAATACGTGGTTTTGGACTGATAAAGATGTGTAAAGGAGCAAGGAGTTCATACATGCCATAGAATGGAGACTCAAGACCAGAAAGATCTTCCAGAATTTGGAATGCTTTATTGTAGTACGGGTTTGCGATGATTGACTACAGACTTCTTCAATAAGAACGGACTGATCTCTTTCATCCATTTACTAAGTCGAATAAGATTTTATTATAGTATAAATAAATATATATTCTGTACATTATAAAGTTGTGATACACTTAGTGTTATGTGTCACTGTATGAATTTTTTATGAATTTTTCATTAAATTTAAAAAAATTTAAACCTATCATACCTGACACTAACACATACCCTCATAATTTGAGGGGGAGCATTAATATGTTCCATAATTGGCTATATAACCAGCACATTGTTTTCCTAATTTTTCTAATATATTTGAATCATTTGATATCTAAAATATCAAAGGGTTTGAAACTTTTGATAAGGGGAGAAAAAGTGATTAAAATATGAAAATTTATAAATGTGAGTTTATGACTCAGCAATAACACCATCCTTCATGTCTAAACATTTCGTATGTCGAGCACATGTTAAGGGGGAGCGGTTCTGAAAAGCAAAACAATCGAGGTACAATAAGCTATAATATTAATATCACCAGTACCTAATGAGTATTTTCAATTATGTTTATGGCAAGTAAGTCAGTACCAAAAAGACCGACCTTGTTATTTACTTTTATCGTAGTTATAAAGTTGGTAATGTAAGTATTAGTTCCTATGATCCAGGCCAGAACTGTAGGGATCTAACCAGGACAATCACTAGTAGTGTAAAGTCCTTAGGAAAAGATAAAAAAGAGTAAAAGTAAGAATAAAGGATAGTGCCGACTGAGATGGAGCTAGTACTGGAACAAACCCAACAAGGTACGAGTCATGAAGTCTCGGTAAGCACTGAATGGGTTGAAGAATGAAAAACAAAATGTAAGGATAAAGGGTGAAAAGAAAGAAGCCCTCCACATACTTAGGCAGAAACCGGGTAAATACATCTGCTGTCAGAATCACAATGATGATGGCTGACATTAAAGACTGACATCATGGAACCAGTGATGCAATGCACAACCCTCCCTAGCCACTCAAAATCTTTCAATAGATTTATGTTTCATTTCTCACGAAGATTAAACACGTTATCTATTGACTTTCTCACTCCGAGTTAGTTGGTATTGAAAAGGTGGCAGTCAGCTCCAGCCTCCGATCACTAAAACCAAAACGCATAATTGAGTCTAGAGCTCAGAGATCATCAATTAATCTCATTAGGACACTATTCCATGTTTTCTTTGTCATCACACAATGTAATACAATGATTATCATAAGAGTCCTACGCATTATCCTTGTGGTTTTGCCAAAACAACCGAGTGATACTTATGTATTCACAATGAAGATGGAAATCCTGCTTAAGCCAACGTCAAACAAGCTCATGGTAGGTGACTTGTGAGATCCTTAATGGGTCAAACTTGTGACACTAGATATCGAATCGGTCCAGATTATGAATTAACGGTTGATGAATTTTGATAAAAGCTTAAAACTCTCGATGTGTTTCAAAAATACTTTCTCAAGTGACACGTTGTTTGATTTTCAAATCAATTTTCTCTTCAATCGATGAGATATAAAACTCACTGATTCACTCTTACCATTCTATTAGTAGCAATACTATTAGTGAGGTAGCCTGCTTTGAGGTGTCCGGTAAAGAGATACTAGCAAGTACAGTGAATCTAATGCATATGTGTTAAAGGATCTAACACTTTGAGTTGGAAACCCTGTCAAGGAGGTTCTTATAATGAATCTACTTGATCACAGGTATAATATTTATACTGTAAAACGGTCCTCATGGAACCGGAGGTTACTGCAACCGAACTTCAACGAATGACAAAGCCATATTTGTCACCAAGCTTTATTGCTAACTGTTTTATTTCAGGATTACAAAGATGGAGATGCAGATACCTCATTCCAGCAGAGTCAAGTTCATGGCCACATACTCATACTCAAGACGCAATGACTTTATAACATCAAGAAAGAATGACCCAAAGCTTCCACAAACTCTGATATCAACTCCTTCTTTAGTATTACCAAAGTGATGAAGTTATGAATTGATGAAGAAATAAGAACATAAAGTCAAGATTTCAAGATTGCAACAAGTATGAGCATGTCGGCCCAAAAGTCGCAAGCACACAAGATGGCGAAAGATCACAAGATGATGAAATTTGGCTAATGATCTCAAGAAATCTCAAGATCACATACAATGACAATCTTAAAGAAACAAGTTCAAGCCACAAGTCAAAGATCACTACATAAAGATGCAAGACAAAAGACCAACTATTACACAAAAAGGACTCAAAATCAAGATAAGAAGCTTCAACAACTAATGATCAAGGTCACAAGGAGAGATCTCTATGATCACCCCTTAGAGGGAGATTGTTAGAAATACAGAAAGTGTTGATCATTTATGATATCTCAAGGATCGTCCCTTAGGGGAAGATTGTTAAGAATTCAGTTTTTAGTGAAATGACGATCATTATCGATCTCACGAGCTTTTGTAATAGTTAGACAATTTTATGTATTACTTAGTAAGCTAACCGGGCCAAAGCATAGAAAGCCCATGGGAAGCCCATGGAAAGCTCGGTTAATCCTTTGTATAAAAGTCCTCTCCACACATGGAGATGGTGTTGGAAGAAACATTTTTACACACACTCTTTAGTGTGTTTCTCCTATCCATTTCTCTCTTTAACTTTCTCTCTCTAGATCTATATTTGTGTGAATTATAAGATTCTACAGATAATTTTAAAGTTTATGCTCTCCCTCAAAAATAGATTATAGTGAAAACTTAGAGCGGGAGATTGTTGAGCACATAATTTTGACAGATTTTGAATATTTCTTTTGAAAATATCTGGAAAATTGTGCTCAACATGAAAATGATGTTGAATTTATCTTGTTATATATCATTTCCTTAAGACTTCTCTTGAGCATTTAAAACTTTTGAATGTTTATGTGACTTTGCTCAAGACCGAGAAGATATGAACTTCCCGCTGTTGAGGAATAATGTGCATAAATAAACATTTTCCTTTCTTTGGAGTCTGAGTCCTAAGTTGACATTTACTTAGAAGTCGTAGATAAAATTTAAAGAGACATGTTTTAAAAACTTTTAGAAACTCTCGCTCGAACTTCATTTATACGCTCGTGTCAATATTAATCAACATTTCTAGGTGCGTAAATGTTATCGATTGATGAGAGACATGTCGGAGAAGATTATTTTTGATATTTTTGAAACTTTTTGATTTTGTATTTTTCTTTTATAGGTTTTATAATTTTATATTTTGTTTTCTGATAAATATATACAAAGAATTATTGTAAATTTACAAGATGTTCGAGCTCTTGTAGAGGTAAACTACGCATACCAAGGAGACGAACCAAATAGTTTAACCTATCCACTAGAAGGGATTTGGTGAAAAGGTCGGCCAGTTGGTAATCAGTCTTGACAAAATACAGTTCAATCGTACCCTTTTCTACGTGCTCCTTGATGAAATGGTAGCGGACTGTGATGTGTTTTGTTCTGGAGTGTTGGACCGGGTAGAAGGATATGGTTATTGCTGACTTAGAATCACAATAGATAGGAATCTTGTTAAAGTGAAAGCCATAATCCGTTAACCGTGTCCGCATCCAAATAACTTGGGCACAGCAAACGGATAAAGACACATATTCTGCTTCCATGGTTAACAGCGTCGTACATTCTTGTTTCTTCGATGACCAACACACTAGCTTTCACCTAAGAATTGAGTTACACCGGAAGTACTCTTGAAGGAGTCTCGACATCCTGTATTATCAGAAATCCAGTTAGATCAAAACCAGAATCCTTCGTATACCAGAGACCCATATTGATAGTTCCCTAGAGATAACCAAAGATCATTTTGACCTCCTTGAGGTGCTTCTCAGTTGGCTGAGACTGGTACCAAGCACATAAACAAGTAGCATGTACAATGTCCGATATGCTTGACGTAAGATACATTAGGGTACTAATCATGCTATGATATTTTGTTGCATCGACTAGAGTCCTATTCTTGTTAAGGTCAAGCTTGTCTTTAATCTCCATTGGTGTACCAATGGGATCACAAGTTTCCATTCCATACTTTTTAAGGATTTCTAACACGTAGTTGGACTGGTTTATGAAGATGCCACGAGGGGATTGGTTAACTTGTAAACCAAGGAAAATGTCATTTCCCCTATCATCAACATTTCGAAGCGGCTTTTCATAAGGTTAGAAAATAATTGGGTATACCTAGGGTTTGTAGAACCAAAGATAATATCATCTACATAGAGTTGTACCACTAAGATGTTATCGTCAAAGCGTCTTATAAACAGCGTAGGATCAATAGTGCCTTTGTTAAAGTGATTCTGTTGGAGAAACTTTAACAATTTGTCGTACCATGCCCTTGGTGCTTGCTTTAACCCTTAGAGTGCCTTCTTTAGATTGTAGACATGGCTTGGATGATCATCATCAATGAAACATTCAGGTTGACACGGGTACACGTCTTCTTTTAACGAACCATGCAAGAAAGCAGTTTTTACGTCCATTTGGAATACGGTGAACGATTTGTATGCAGCGTAGGATGAAAATATCTTGACAGCTTCCATCCTAGCAACCAGAATGAAGGATTCTTGAAAATCTATTCCTTCCTCTTGGCGGTCCCCCTCACAACCAGACGAGTTTTATTTCTGATGACAGTGTTTTCTTCATCGTGCTTGCTTTTGAATAACCATTTCAAAGTAAGAGGTTTTATGTTATCTGGAGGAGGAATTAACACCCATACTGTTGGGAATTATGCAATCCTGACTTAGTACCGTTAGTTATATTAGTTAGTACCGCTAGTTGTAATTTTTACTGACAGTACAAAATGTTAGTACTGATTAGAATAGATAGTACGTTCGTGAATAAAATAGTTTAGGAACCGTTTATAGATATGCAGAATATCTTAGAAAGGATATCATGAGTCTTTGTACGCGTTTTGTAAAGCCCATTAGGG
Source organism: Tanacetum coccineum (assembly GCA_026074375.1). Classification (NCBI taxonomy): domain Eukaryota; kingdom Viridiplantae; phylum Streptophyta; class Magnoliopsida; order Asterales; family Asteraceae; genus Tanacetum; species Tanacetum coccineum. Next base: position 14,087 of record BQNB010146377.1, read on the forward strand.
TTTCCTTAGTCTATAAAAGGAACCCTAGGCATAGTTAGTAGAGATAGATTAACATAGATCAATAGAGATCATCTTAGCTATCATAGTCTTCGTAATCTGTAACCTAGTCAGATTCAAGTTATTATATAAAAGTGTGAGTTTGATAAGATCTCTTGTATTTTCCTATTATTGTTCTTCTTAGCATTATTGATTAGTTTCCTCATAATCGATAGTGTTTAGTCATTGTTTCACCATTGTTGCTTTAGATTTATCTAGAGTAACAAACCCTTTACAAGCTAAAGGTTAAAGATCCATTTAGTAAGGGATCCAACAAGTGGTATCAGAGCTTGTGTGGAAACTCTAAATAAGAAGAACTATATTGTTTGAAACAGATCTACACTCAAACTAGTAAGATGGCAGAACAAGACACTCCTCCCCCAACTATCACAGCAATGAAAATCCCTATCATCAAGAATGGAGAATATGATATTTGGAGCATGAGAATGCGTCAATATATATGTCACACAGATCACAACTTATGGGACATAATTGTCAATGGAGATCTCCAAGAAGAACCTGCACCAACAGGAGATCAATCTGGTCCTTCTGCTCCTTTTGTTCCTAAAACTTCAAAACAACTGGCTGCCAAAAGGAATAAGGAAAGAGTTAAGAGCATCTTGCTTTTAGCAATACCTGATGAATATCTCCTTAAGTTTTATAATGTTCCAGATTCTAAATCTCTCTGAGAGGTAATCAAATCAAGGTTTGGAGGAAATGAAGAATCCAAGAAGATGCAGAAAAATGTTCTAAAACATTAGTTTGAAAACTTTACTACTGAAATCAAAATGAAAAGTCTGGACAAGGCTTATGATAGGTTCCAAAAACTCATAAGTCATGAGTTCAATGTGCTCTAATATCAAAAGGAAGATATCAACCATAAGTTCCTAAGAAGTCTTCCTCCTTCATGGAATCATAAATTGCTCTAATCATGAGAAATAAGCCAGACATTGATGAGATTGATATTGATGACCTCTACAACAACCTTAGGGTCTATAAAGATGAGATGAAAAGGTCTTCAAGTTCCACTTCTACTTCTCAGAACTTGGCATTTCTTTCCTCTAAGAACACTAGCAGTACTAATGAAGTTAGTACTGTCAGTGGAGATTTTGGGTTAGTACTGCTGGAGGAATTAGTTAAGTTTCAACTACCCCATGTGCCTCATGATGTAAAATGCCTTTCTTTGCACAACCACGACAGTCCTCAACTTGAAAAATGAGTATTTTTAGCAGATTGATGAAGAGGACTTAGAAGAATAGGATCTTTAGATTGGCAGTGGCTAAGTTGACTGTCAGAGTGAAAGAAATTTGATTCAGAAGATATGAAGGAACTTGATTTCAAAGAAAAATGACATGATTCTCTTGATAAGTCAAAAATTGGAGTGCTACTTCTATCACAGAAAAGGCACATATGCTAGGGAATGGCAGATCTGGAAAGGAATCAGGAGAAGATCTTATGGAGAAATGGCAGGATCAATGCATCAACCAAATGAATCTTCATCACAGGCAATGGTGCTCAAGTAGGTCTCGAGCTATGAACTGGAGTAAAGATTTTGAGAAGAACCAGTCACTATTCTTTAATGGCAATCTCCTCTTCAATCTCATCAAGTTTCTTCTGATAATGATGTACAAAACATTCTAAAACAATGTCCCTTTTAAAACTCTTTAAAAGAATTATGATAGTGAAAGAGAAGAACATAGCAGAGCATGACTAGAAATTTAGGATTATGAGTTAGCCTTAGAGTCACTAGAATCTAGGATATTTGTACATGAAAATAATGAATTGGCTTGGGGTGAAAAATATGAATTTCAAAACTATGAGCTTAAATGCAGAGAAATAAAAATTAACAACCTTAACCTGAAACTAGAGAAAGTTGTTAAGGAAAGAGATAAGCTCAAATTAAAGATAGAAAAATAGGAAGAATCATCCAAGAATCTACATGAATTACTCAACAGTCAAATGAGTGCTAGAGATAAAACTGGTTTAGGATATGACACACAATTGAATGAAATAAGTAACAATTCTAAAACTGATAGTGAGATTAGTTTGAGTGTTTTTGATGTCAGATCTAGTGATGAAGAGTCCACACCAGATAATGATAGGTTTTCCAAAGCAGATGGGTATCATGTTGTTCCCCTTCCTATAACAGGGAACTTCTTAACCCCAAGAGCTGACATATCATTTGCAGGTTTAGATGAATATGCCATTATGAAGAAAATAATTGAGTCAAAAACAACTAATCTTAATACTAAAACAAGTGAGACTGTAGGTAAAACAAATGAAGCAAATACTCAAAAACCTAAGACAGTCTATGAATCAGTTAACAAAGATAAAGTTATCATTGAGGATTGGAACTCAGATAATGAGGATGATGTGTCTGAAAACAGTGGATCATTCATGCTCAAGAAGGTTGAGTATGTTGACCCAAAAGGGATTTCCAAGTCTGTAATGGCTTGGATCC